>CM029377.1:7468736-7581797 GCA_017165825.1 Hepsetus odoe
CGAACCCACAATCTTCCAAGCTGGGGCCAACTCCCTAACCACTAGGCCACTAGATAGATAGATAGATAGATAGATAGATAGATAGATAGATAGATAGATAGATAGATAGACAGACAGACAGACAGACAGACAGACAGACAGACAGACAGATAGATATTAGGATTAATGGTTGGTGGAAAGACAGACATACATACAGACATAGATATATTGATGCCGCTTGTTAACATAATTTAAGAATCAACACAGGTAGGATACTCACATATGGACCAAGAAGTTGCAGGTTTGAATCTCTCACCTAGCACTACAACCAATGGGTTCCTTGAACAAGACCCTTAACCCTACGTTGTCCCTGGGAGACTGTAAGTGTAACTGCATGTTATGTTAAAAAGGCTGAAGGTGAGCAGCGGTGACCTAGTGTTTAGGGAGTTGGCCCCTGGATCGGAAGATTCTGGGTTCGATCCCGTCCCTAGTGGGTTGCTACCTGAAGTACCCTTGAGCAAGGTACCGTCCCTGTCACTGCTCCCTGGGCGATTTCAATAGCTGCCCATGTGTGTATGGGTGAAATGCAGAGGACAAATTTCTCATTCGTGGGATTATAAATAAAGGATTATTATTATTATTGACAAATGTTTTCACTGACCAGTAATGACCTGTGTGAAGACTAGTTATCTCTTCATATCATACACCACATCAAGTTGCTCCTTTGATTTGCTCAATGTGACAGGAACTCCTGTTTCTACATCCACATGACAGAAAATGTTATGGCATGAATATTTATTGATGAGCTGCAGCAGAATCCTTTAAAAGCCAATCCAAAAGAAAAACAAAGATTAGCTTTATGTGGTCTCTTAATTAATGTAAACCTGGCTTGTGGATGGAACATTCTTTAAATCAGAGGGATATATATAATAACTCTGATTTATCACCTTATCAGAGTTTGTTGGAAAAAGGCTAAGTTAGTTTTAATCTGCCTGTGGGGGTTTGAACTTAACTTTCTAACCTACATACATATGTTATAAATAAATACATCAAAATAAACTGGACTCGTCAAAAAAGTTTAATTTAAACAAAACATAAAAGTGGATCAAATATCAGCATGATAGTGATTACTACATTTACTCCATTTTGATGCATCTGAGCATAAAATATTTAACAGTTTAACTATTTTGAATTTATATGAAGAAAAGCAATGCTCTCATTTTTCACTTTGGGAGGTTTAATTTGTAACACCATGTTAAAACTAGCCCTGCCTTATGGAGTCTAGACTGGCTGGCCTTCACTTTGAAGTGCTTATAAAATTGAAAGAGTGTTGTGTTGCAAGCCATAACCCAGCCACTAGGGATACACAAGCCAGTGTATTTCTTTGTGCTGGTCCCAAGCCCAGATAAATGGGGAGAGTTACATCAGGAAGGGCATCTTGTGTAAAACTTTGGCCAAATCAATATACAGACAACAAGATTACCATACTGGTCAAGGCCCAGGTTAACAATGAACACCATCGGTACTGTTAGCCAACAGGGAGTGGTTGAAACTTAATCTACTGTTGGCCCAAGGGGAAGAAGTAAAGGAGGAGGAAGGCATGTCCAGAAAAAGGAGGAAAGAAGGAATGAATGATAATAGAGTGGAAGTGAGGGTAGGAACTTTCCAAGAATACGGGTGATTTTCAAGAATACAGGTGATGCATAGAGCTTAGTAACTATAAAGGGATAAAGCTGATCAGCTATGTGGCAGAGAAGTATGTGAGAATAGTACAAGATATGTATGAGGGTAGCGTGACAGTGGTGATGTCTGCGGTAGGAGTGATGGATGCATTTAAGGTAGAAGTGAGATTACATCAAGGATCAGTGCTGAGTCCATTATTGTTTGACATGGTAAAAGACAGACTGCTGAATGGGGTTAGACAGGATTCCCCATGGACTATGATGTTTGCTGATGATATAGTGATCTGCAGTGAGAGTAGATCTACAGTGAGAGTAGGGAGCAGCATGAGGAGAACCCGGAGAGGTGGAGATATGCTCTAGAGAGGAGAGGATATGTCTGAATGAAAGGGATGGAAGTGGAGTGGTTAGCATGCAGCAAACAAATGTGGCAAAGATGGAAGAATTTAAATATTTGGGATCAGCTATTTAGATTAATGGGGAGTGTGGAAAAGAGGTGAAGATCATTCAGCCAGGTTGGAATGGGTTGAGATGCCAGGACTGATCTGTGACAGACAAGCAAGAGTGAAAGAAAAGGTTTACAGGATGGTAGTGAGGCCAGCTGTGCTATAGGGCAGCACCATGATTTCATGTAAAACAGTATTTTCAAGGACCGGCATAGAAACATCAAAACAAAATAAAGCTAACAAAGTGCATAAAAATCCGATGAATTAATGTCCATGTGCCAAAGCAATTCTGAAGGCTTCATAGCCTCATTTGCTAGTCTGTCATCACATATTATGCAGAGCAGGCTTGGTGCGTGAGAATAACCTGTAGCAAATAACTTGTTTTTTAAGTAGGACTCCTCATATTGTCTTTTACATGCAGCTTTCTTTTTCTTGGAAGTTGTAGGCTCTTCTGTTCCTGTCTCCTCATTGAGCCTTTTCTAAATAAAAAAGATTTTTAGTCTCTGATAATCATTAAAATATTTTTAGGGGCAGTGGTGGATTTGATTGGAAGGTTGTTGTTTCAAATCCCTTACCAGTAGGTTGCTCTGAGGAACCCTTGAGCAAGGTACCGTCCCCATGCATGTGTCTGCAGAAGAGGCATTTCAGGTGACTTTTTTAGAATAACAAACACGTAAATGAAACTCATACACAACTAATTAACTAAAAACACATCACAGAAATAAATGTTTTCGAGGTATGTAAGCAGTCTTGATGATAAATCTGGGAAAATGTCTGTCACAAATGATGTTGCTATGGGAATACAAGGTTGTTCTACATGAACTGTTTTAATTCTTAGAGATTTCAAAAACATGTAGGGGTCTTTTGTTCTCTGGCAGTTCTGCCTTGTTTCAGAGATGTGGGTGGTTCTTTTGAAAATCAATGTGCAAGAAAACTAAATAATTAATTATTACCTGCCAGTCACCTTGATTTCTGCCAATCCCTGGGAGATCTCATTTTATTGGGACTGGGCACCCTTTGAATCAGTTTTGCTTTTCTTGGAAGTCACAGTATTTGAATCTCATCCTAAAGTTAGGAAGCTACATTGCATTAAAAATAAACATGTATGTAAAGCATCACTGGGCGCATCCTGACCTGTTGCTTCACTGTCTGGTATGAAAACCCTGCTGCCAGATGAACAATGCCCACCTCATGCTTGCTGCCGTTAAAGATATCTATGGTGAATTGAACCCAACACCTGTATCATCTGGATGGCTCGTTCCCACCAATTCACGGTTTACATTTTTACCACCTGAAAGGAGAGCAGAGAGTAAAAACTGAAGAACAGTTCTTTCCCCTCAGGCATCGTGGACCAATCAGCCTGAACAGATCTGCCTGATGAAATTTTAAACATTCAGTGTAAAGTGAGTGAGTGTAAAGTGCCACATCAGCCCTGTCCTTTACTTGTACTTGTGGCACCATGTCTTTTGCATCTAGAACTTTTTGAATGTGTATTTACAACCATGTGTTTACTTTACGCATATTGTACCTTACTTATTGTTCAGTGTGACATCTCCCATACATCACAGTTGCTATATATTATGTGGAAGAATTTATTGGACTGAATTTCATAGATTCAGTAATATAATTATTGTATGTTTTGTTATTTGTACTGCTCTTCTGCACCATATATAGCCCCGTGTCCTGTAGAAATATATTTTTCCAAAAGTTCAACACAGCTGCAAGAAATAAAATGACTTTGACTCTTGACTTTGACATCTGTTATATTTCAGCCTGCTTTACCTTGTGTCTTGATTGTTTTATTTGAAATTTTCAACTGCATTATCTGCGGCCCATTAGTCATGAGGTGATGAACCCTGAAAGCCACTTGCTACTTGACTTGACTTCTTCAACCGTTCTGGACATTTCTTGTGGATTGTGTCATTTGGCGTGCCTGTATTTTTGCAATGCTCACCGAAATACACGATGCCTAGCATAAATAAAGGGCAAGATCATGAGATAAACTTATTTTAGGAACGTCCAAAGGAGGTGTTGTAAATTAATTTATGCCTGGCAGAGCTGCATGTACCATACTAAAGGTTATAAATATATATATATATATATATACACACACACACACACACACACACACACACACACACACACACACACACACATATATATATATACATGTAGTACCTATTATACAGAGCATTCAAACTAGTTAGTTGGGTATTTCAGGTCTTAAAGAGAAATGCATTTTTTTTTGTTTTTTTTTTATATGCAGTCTTGATGTAGAGGGAAAACCAAACACTGGTGTCTTAGTCATTAAGCAACATCCAGCTGTAATTTCTCTCCCTCTTATTGAACAAAATATCTGGAGAGTAGAAAAGCCTTTATTAATATGTTTCAAGGGTAAATGAGAACATGGTACCCAATTGGTATTCAAAATGGGAACGCGGGTAGATTTGTCTAAAGGGCATAATAAATTAGTACAATGATAACTGGAATGAGTGTTGCAGTTTAAAACACTGTGTGGAACGTGTTTCAGGATAAATTGGTAATTAATTGAAAGTCCAGATATGAGCAGCCCACTAACACCAAAATAACAAGACATGCATGCAATAGTTAAGAACCCAAACGTCTAATAGATGATATTGTAACAATGACAATAAGGTTATTTGTAAAGTCTCCAAATATATTGCAGTGCTATAGGGCTGGTGCACCGTACAGCATGTACAGTGTCTATAAAGTTAATTACGTTACCCTAACACTGGAATAGTTAACCTTATACACTTGTTTAGAAGTGTGAAGAAAATAAATCACAGAAGTTATAAAGTCAGTTTAGGCTGGTGGTAAGAACAAGCATCCTAAATAAAGCAAACAATTTCTATATAAAATACCCAAAAATGGATCTTCAATCAAGAGGCTTATTTAGTTATTTATTTGAATCCCCCCCAAAAAAATTCATACTAGGGGGTTAAGGTGACTCTTTTCATATTGTTACATCCACAACCAACAGGTTTAGTGTTTCTGAATTTGGTCCTCAGGGCCTCCAATGTGAATCAAATTCTCATCCCTGTTTTGCAAGTTGGGTTGAGAAAAATGCCATGGTTGCCTGACCTGAGGAACAGTTTGAGAACCTTAGCGATGGCCTAGAGGCTTGAGAACCTAGAGGTAGCGATGGCCTAGGGGTTAGAGAGTTAGGCCAAAATCAAAAGATTGTGGGTTCAATTCCCTCACCAGTAGGTACCCCTGAGGTACCCTTGAGCAAGGTACGGTCCCTGTCACTGCTCCCAGGGCACTTTCAACAGCTGCCCCTGCTGCACGTGTGTGTGAGTGAAACACAGAGGTTGAATTTTGTTGTGATGTGCTGTACTGCGTTTCACAATGACGAGGGTAATCACTTTCAATTTCACTTTCTTGTCCTCCTGCTGCGAATGATCAAAATCAAGCCTGTGTTTCGATTTGAGTGAAGGCGTTCTACAGTTCCTTTATCAAGAAAAACTTTAATTTCCTGTTTCTCACAAACTTTCTTCTGCTCCACCAGGGAATAAAGCTGGCACACGTAAACATACAAATTGTTACACATTTTGGTTGCATTTATTATTCTTTTTCATTCTTCCTTTGGGATTTTCTTGACAATTGGTAAGCTAAGGCTAAATATGTGCATGTTTCTGTAAGCCCATACTCACTGGCTTGCATTTAATAGTCTCTTTTAGAGTTTGGAAAAGGCCTTTAAGAAAAGTGTTATATTTGCACACTGGAAATGCTTAGTCATTTAAAACTGATCTTTTTTTAAGCTGCCTTTCCTTTCATGTCCATTCTAAGGAGCTTATATCCAGTGAGACTCATATAATGGCGTATATAAATGTAGAAATCGGGAGATCTATGGAATGTCAGAGGAAATGCTGATATTTCAAAGTTGCTCAAATTTGATTAAGGCTTGCATCACTGTGCCACATTCTTCTGGGGCTCATTCGTATTCCACAGGCTCTCCAGCCACATGAAATAACAGTTTCTGTTTGCAATAGGATGAAAATGAATATCAGAAAAGTGTCTGAATAATGTTTTATTACACTTCTGCCAAAAAGATTTTTGTTTGACAGAATGCAGATAAAAAATGAGGCACTGTGTTTGTCATATAAGCAGATCACTTCTGCACATACAACTATGAAATAGTCAATAAACATATAATCTTTATCGGTCTTTGACTTTGACTTTTATTGGGTTGTAAATGAGTACATGTAGAAATCATGTACTATCCATATCAAATCATGGACATTTACTTTTGCCTTGAAACATTCCGTTGTACAAGCTTGTGGAAGAGAGAAAATGAAGTGTACAAATGTACGGTTGGATGAATACTTACTGGCACTCTTGCTAAAGATGATTGACACTCACCTTGAATATCTGAGATGACTGAAGTTTATTGAATCTAAACTAATCTTATAAAATGAGCAACACAACAAGTAACACAATTATTTGCATCTATAGCCATTCTTATAAACAAGTGAAAGTGACAACCCTTGTCATTGCGAGGTCACAGCACAGCACACAGTGAACCACAACAAAATTGGACCTCTGCATTTGACCCATGCAGCAGTGGGCAGCTATTGAAAGCACCCAGGGAGCAGTGACAGGAATGGTACCTTGCTCAAGAGTACCTCAGGGCAACCTATTGGAGAGGGTAATCAAACCCACAATCTTCTAATGCCAGGGCAACTCCCTAACCACTAGACCACCGCTCCCCCTGTGTATGCACACCATTTGGTCTGTGATTCATGGGACAGCAACCAGCACCAACCAATAACTCTGGTTAGGATTAGTTGCTCAGAAAATAGCTGGAGACACGTGTTTTTCTTTTTTGCTGGAAAACAATGTTATACATGTTCATGCATTTCTTGATTGCTTATTGACTAACTGTTTTAATAGTGTGACTTATGATCTGCTTACCAAAAGGCATACAAAGATGACACATTTCTTTTCAGCATTTTATGCAGGATTAGCGTATTATTTTTGTTTGGTACAAATTTGCACCAAGCAAACGTTCGGATACTCCAACATTTTCAGGACTCAAATAACCTTTACCCAGCTTTCAGACCTTAATTAGCTTGTTAGGGCTTTGACTCGTTCATGGTCACTGTTAGGACACTTCACCCTAGCACTCTGAAAAATAAATCAACCGATGCTTACAAAGCGGCAGAAGCTATGGGAAGATAACAACACGTGTTCAGTAACGTGTTTCTCCGGTTCATAATGTTATTAAGCAGTTGCAGTTAACAGGAACAGTGGAGGTCAAGTTGAAGTCTGGAAGAAGAAAACTTGCTGAAAGAGCTGCTCTCTGGAAAGTGAATAAAAACACCCAGCTTACTGCAGGAGACCTTCAGGAAGATTTAGCAGGCTCTGGAGTGGTGATGCACAGTTCTGCTCTGCAGCAAAACCTGAATAAATATGACCTTCATGCTGGAGTCTTCAGCAGAAGAAAACCTATCCTGCAGTCTTTCCACCCAGTTCAGAACCTGAAGTTTTCAGATGAATGTCTGATGTGTTTCAAACACAAGCCTCGTGGACAGATGAAGACAACAGTTTTGGCAACAATCTCCGAAGGCATGTTTGGAAGAAAAAGGGAACCGAATTTCAGAAACACCTCTCTCACTGTTAAGCTTGGTTATGGATTGATCGTGCTATGGGCTTGTATTACAGCAAGTGGCATATGGAACGTGTCATTGACAGAGGGAAGAACTGTTTCAAAAAAGCCAAATTATGCTTTTACATATGTAACAAAAGTTAAAAAAGGTGTAAAAAGATCATAAAAATCAAAACCTACAAAGGAACACTGCAAACTAACAGTCTTGCTAAGACCCTTTTAGTCTGCCTAAGCTAAACATCATTAAAAATCTGTGGATTGTTTTCAAAAGAGCTCTGTATGCAAGATGGCCCATGAATTTTTCAGAATTAGAAGCCATTTGCCAGAATGAGTGGGCAACAAAAAGCACTTACAAGCTGTAATACTTGCCAAAGGGAATGATATTCAGTACTGACCATGTTGAGTGCCCAAACTTTGGCCCTTCATTTTTTTGTATTTGTACTTGTGAATGGTAGAAATAAAATTGCAATCTTGCTTATAATATTTTAAACATGTGTCATCCTTTTGGTGATCACTTCATTTTCTGCTCCTTTAATGATCCACAGTGACTGATGCTTCAGTGCCCAATTCTCCTAATGTTAAGCATCTTCTTCACTGAATGGCCTCAGGTTGCTTTATGTGAGACTATGTGAGTCCACTCATTCCTTTATAAATGAAGTGAAAGTGACCATGTGTCACTGTGAAAAACAGCACACCACAACGAAATGCATTTAACTCATACACAACGAGCAGTAGGGGCCAGCTCCGGGAGCAATGATGGGCACAGTACCTTGCTGATTGGAACAAGCTTCTTATCCATCTTCCTATTCTGAAAAAATCAACTTAATACACTGTAGCAGATATTAAACTGACAATTACAGATACTACACTTGATCTTAGCCCAAAGGCTGAGAAGCAATTTCTATCGATGCATTCATTGTGCAATATTCACACAATTTAAAAATGGTAAAAAGACAACAAATAAAAATTGCCATACACAGTTTTGATATGCATGTGCAGGAGCTTTAAATAAAAATGTATTTATATATTTTCTGAATTTGGTGAATAGAATTTTGTTTTTCTTATGTTTTATTGAAACGTTTTTTGATCTTCCTCTAATGGGGAAAATGGCAGAGGCTGAAGAATAGATAACAATGCCCTTCCAGTGTCCTTTCTGGCAATCATGAGGGCAGGCACTGACAGTGTGTGGAGTGCAGCATGTGTTACAGTTGTACCATCTCCAGCTGCGCGCTTTGCTGCCTGGTTGTTAATGATATGTCACACACAGATGATGCACTGCTCTGTGCGGTGTGAGAGTAGGTCACCAGCAATGCCCATCATCATTTAAGGCTGCACAGAAAGAAGGATTTCTAGTTGACACTACTTTTATGCCTAAAGTTTTGTTAGCGTTACTTTTTAAAGGTTGGCTTTTCAAAAATGAATTAACCATAAGTCATCAGTTAATAATGAATTAATTATTTACGACTTCATGTATTCATATGTACAAAATGTAGTTTTGGAAATGTTTTTATTCTTTTGAATTCTGTAACATTGAATGTACATTATCTTGCAAAACAAAACAGTATGCATAGGGGGAGCGGTGCCCTAGTGGTTAGGGAGTTGGCCCCAGGATCAGAGGATCGACTCCCAGACCAGTAGATTGCCCTGAGGTATCCTTGAGTAAGGTACTGTCACCATCACTGTTCCCCAGGTGCTTTAAATAGGTGCTTCTTGCTGAATGGGTGAGATGCAGATGCAGCATTTTGTTGAGGTTCATTGTGTGCTGTGCTGTGATCTGAAGCCTGATAAACAATGTTTTTTCAGCTTTTTACAATGTTCACCTAGCAACCACAATCAAAGATGTTTCAAGATTGCATGCAAATGAGTGATTACTATCAGCACATAACTAATAAATCAATAACATCAGGATATTTAAAGATTTCATTTTAGTTGTTTTATTCAAATTTATCTTTCCACATCCACCACATTTTAAAGCAGCAAAAGGCTGAAACTGATCTGAGTAACATATTAAAAGGGTTTTTATGTAAATACATAATGAGGAACTTTCACAATAACAAACCTTCCATTCAGACTCAAATCCATTTTAATCTTCTGCCTTAGTATTATTATCAGAGAAGAACGTTATTAAGATACTTACTGTTCAAGATTATTCACTTATAAAACATTTAAAAGATCAAGACCGCAGAGAAGCCGGACTCCAAATTAAGCAGAGAGGAATATCTCACATTTGCAGTTCTGCAGTTAGAACTCTACACTTAACTTCATATAATAAACTTTATTTATAAATTCATTTACAATAGTATTTATGCTCAAATGAGCTCAGATCAGGATTAGCTTGAGTATAGTAACATTTGCAGTAGCATTCAACTAAAATGAATGTCTCAATTTTTAAAATGAATAAATAATCAATTTGGCTTTTTAATTCATGATAATGGTATGAAAAACCCGACGCTTAAACTGAACGCTTCTGACATCGAAACAAAACAAGGTGGAAAAGCAGTGCGATATAAGCAGACCTTTTCACTCCTGCGAAGCTTAATTAACTACTGTCTACAAAATTAAAATCATCCAGGTATCATCATAGGGAAAATGGTCATGGAACACACGGAATAATGTCATACCACATTCAAACATTCATTTTGAAAATGAAAAGTGGCTTCAGGAAAAAGAAATGAATACGTTTTGCCGAGTTAAATGCCTGATTTGAATCCCACAGTTCTTGAACTCCAGGAACTTAGCAGAACATTGTGAAAATCCACACAGAAACTACAAGTTCATTTGTTACTAATTATTCTTGCTTCCATAGATCTAATTCTCTATGCAGTAGTCTTTTTTGTCGAGTTCATTTTGGCTTATGTGTTGAAGCATCTTCAGTTTAAGCATCGGATTCTGAATAAAAAGCTCACATTTGAAAAAGTCTGAATGGTTTATATTGTAATTCCCCAAACTTGCACTAATAGGGAGAGTCTGAAAACCACTTTGCAAACCACTGCATAAATAAGTCTAAGAATTGAAATTGAGCTAAGTTGGATTTGAAATGTCAGTCTTTCTTGGGATTTGGTGCAAGGTTTTAGAGGGTTTAAAGTAGGTGTGTCGAGCTCATTTGTGGAAAAGTGGGCCACATTTTTGCAGATGGGTCTGCACAAATTCTGATCCTGGTTTAAACGTAAAAAAAAAAAAAAAAGAAATGCACATAACTCTGTTCAGTCTAAGAGGAAAAACTAAAATGTAAATATCTTTGAATATTCCCAAAGGCCTAGCATTTCTTATAGATTCTTTGCTATCAGGATTTATAAAAGTGTAATGGCTGAGCATAAGCAATGCTCTTAATGATAGAGGTTAAACGACTCAGCAGCCTCAGAATTAGGGAAACAATAAATTGCCTGGCAGTTTTCACTGGAAATGCAGCCTTCTTGTTGTGTGACAAAACTGGACTGATCACGGAGTCCCTGATGACGGTATGGATCACTTCAGGTTATATTCAGTGAGAGTTGGCTTTTTTATTTTATCAATACTTTCATAAGTTTGCTTAATGTTGAGAAATTTGCAGCAAGGATGGAGCTCCATCCCTCTTGAGGGCACAGCTCTACTTTTGACAGCAGACACTGGGCGTCTTATCTTCAGAATCATCCCATTTAAATGCCTCTTCTGTTTTAATGAAAATTTTACAATTTGTGTGTGTGTGTTCAAACACCTGCGTCAGCAATGAAGGCTGAATAAGTGGATACTTTTCAAAACAGAATGCATTTGAATATGAAGAAAAAAAGGTTGCCACTAGTCAGCAACTTTTATTTTCTGATTTTTTCTAAGCGCTGCTCTCATCAGCTGCCTCTGAACAAAGCCGAACAGGCCTTAACTACAGGACTGTGTGCTCCTTGCTCTGCAAACACATTTACCTGGCAACTTAATTACAGAGTGTGCTTTCCTGTGTGGATTTCAAAGTGTATATATATATTTGTTCTATTTAGCAGGGCATTCATTTCCCTGGATTAACTGAGACCACTAATGCCACTCAAGTATGCTCTACAGAAGACACTTCTATTAATTCAGAGCAATTTAATCTCCTGACAATGTTGACACGTTGATTTAACACCAAAGCATACAGTAATCTGTCAACAAAATTACTTGACTATGCACACAGCATTCATGAATGTGCTGCGTAGTTATTCATTATTTAGAAAATGTCAGCAATTGTTGTCCATGAAGCTCCATAATGCAATGACAAGTGATGCAATAAAGACGCTTTCACTGAAAGACAAGGGCCTTAGCATCACCAAGAGCATTGCATGAAGATTGCTAAGACACAGCATGGTAATTAACATCTGTTAATACATGCAGCTTTCAGGCTGCCCATTATATGTGTCTTGTTCAATCTATTGGAGACGCAAGGGTCCTCTGATAGAGAGATTCTGGAGACAGAACATCTGCCACCTACTAGGAGGGTCTCCCCCACGCCCCCCCTCTCATATCCTGTCGTTTCACTGTCAGCCAGTCAGCCTGCCACAGGAGTTTGGTCATCAGTTCTCCCAAGGAGACTCTGATAGTATCTATGAAGCCTAGAGAACACTCATGATTGACACAATATATCATTACAAGGCAGTCGCATCGTTTGACATATATTTATTGATGGAGGTGACTTTTAACAATCTGATGGCTGCTTTATGAATAACAGCTGCCATCATGCAGCTCTAATTGCTTTGCTTGTCAAATCTGGTCTGTGAGCTTACTAAATGATCACAATGTAACATACATTTTTGGGGTATGGTAGCATAGAAGTGCTGTTGCAACATCCTTTGCATGTGGTTGTCCAAATACTTGTTTTGTATTGTCTGTGCATAATATATGCATGTTCGATACATTTGCACTTTATCTAAGACAAATGAACACAAGGGCTTAATATTATCAGGCTTTTATTTCAATTTAGTTACGCACACCTTTAGCCCTGAGGTAAAATCACTGATATAAGCAAAGGGTTCCTTCTCCAATTTGGTAGAGTAAATTGGTGTCATTATGTCCTGTTTGCAGTCAAGTCAGTTCAGCAGATGAATGTGATATAACTAATCAAACTTTGTGCTTTAGTCACCTCAGCAATCTCAGCAATAATCACTTCAGAGAGTGGAATTGAAATGGAATAGAAAAAGGTTGGTTCAAGGCAATACTCTTCGGTGAGGGTTACTGAAGCAGACTCGTGATCTCTAGCGGTATTTTACTTTTGTATTATGTGAGACAAACCAAATATGGTAAAATACACTGTTTTCAATGAATAATTATAGTTATTATTGATGATTGTTTGTGATACAAATCTTTATTGTTTGTTTAAATAATGAACATATACTACAGCAGCATTCAGAGCAAACGCCTTTAATTTCAGCAGTTGTTTAGTTTGGCCTTACAAAATCACCACCATGAAATCAATGCTAATTTCCATCAGTCTTATGTTAGGACCAAGCTAATAATGTTTTTTCTCACCCTTTGACTAGATCTCACACGACTCCATGCACAGTGTACTTTGTAGGAATTAAATCCTGGGCCCTGTGCATATTGTGCAATATGCCTAAGAAATTTCCTTTTGGGTTTCAGCCATGCCTGCACCATCAGACTCATTGGACAATAATTAAATTTTTTTAAAAATATTGAATTAGAAGGTATATTTAATTTTACTCACCTCCATTCAAAATTGATAAACTTGACTGGACTAAATAGTGTAGTTATTACTACATCAGCAAGGTGTGTAATAAACATGAACTAGGAAAATTCTTAGTACCGTATAAAGTACAGCTTGGAAAATAATGTCATTGTTCTCAAAGATCTTTTGGAAAATTCACCAAAACTGCATCACTTTCACCATGTGTTGACACCTGCTTTTTGTGTGTCCCGGTTCCTCTTACAATGTACATTTCATTTTCTTTCTCGATATAATATTATCATAATGAAGAAATGAAGATGGATGATCCACTGTGGTGACCTCTTGACAGCAGCAGAAGAAATAACTCATAATGGAGTTGGCAAATTGCTGATGAATCAACTCAGATATGTAAGAGACGAGGGAGAAGATCTGCCTCTTAACCAATTGGACACACACCCATACATGATGCAGAGTAAAATCAGTACAAATTCTGTCTCTTGGGAAAATGGTGCTTAACTTAAGCTAAGCCTGAATAAACATCTGCTATCTGCAGGAAAGTATAGGCGGCCTAAGCAATGGTAAAGAAAGATTACTGTATGGGAGGGGAGCGGAAAAGCGCAGGTCAGAGAGAACTCAGCGAACCAGAATACAGCATGATGCCTAGTTATTCCACTATGTGCATATCTAAAATGTTACATTTCTGAGGTATGATTTCCTGTGTTCGTTGCAACTCATTAAGATTTTCAAACATGATTCTGAAAATGTAGTTATTAGCATTCCATACCATCCATAACGTGCAGCTTTTTGCATACAATTTTGGTATTTTTTGGTAGAAAATTGCATGACTTTTCTGTGGAAATCTTGGTTGCTTGGCTAAAATGGGCTAAAGACTACTAGTTGCCATTCAGAGCATTGTTAAGGCAGTGAAGGCCACGGGTTAGGGAGTTGGCCCGAATTCCGGTTCCAATCCCAGACTAGTAGGTTGTCCTGAGGTACCCTTGAGCAAGGTGCTGTCCCCATCACTGCTCCCTGGGTACTTTTAATAGCTGCCCCCTGCTGCATGTGGTTGAATAGGTTGCATTTTGTTGTGTCTCATCTGTGTGCTGTTTCACAACAAGAATAGTCCCTTTAAAATATCATGGCTATCACAAACGAATGAAGACAAAAAGTAATATTTTACATAACGAGAAAACCCCATCTGCCATTTACTCTGTGTCAAAATATCATGCTAAACAGACCAATTGAAATGGTTCAAAACAAGCTTTATAACTTTGTCACAACTTACTAACATTACAAGTCTATAATATTATTTTTCAACTCCTGTAAACATACTGTTCATGTATGTATTGATATGTCTCAATCATTCAGGCATTGTGCACTCTCTGTATCAAAATCATATTCATCAACAGCCAGCACTACGGCATAATCAATCTGACGTGCCATCTGCCAAAACGTCATAGCCATCTGCACTGCAATCAGTCCCTGCCACTCTCCCTCCCAGCTTCTCAATCCCATATTATTGTATTGCTAATATTAACTATGCTGCAAATTAATGGAATTGTGTGGGATGAATAATTAACAGATGGCATCATGGGGTAAACATGAGTAAATACAATTAAGTTGCATCAAGTGACAAATTTCATCACTTTGAGTGATCCACAAGTGAGCTTGCGATCAGGCGTAGATTGCAGATGTATTCATGTATAGAACAGGTCATCCTTGAACATACAGAAGAATGTACTTGGTTTTCTGAAGGCTGTGGTACAGCTTCCAGCTAAGCTTGATAAAAATGTATAAATGATATTTTATATTTCTTGCTCATCTGCATAAAAAACGCACTTGTAACTCCTTTTCACAAAGACGTAATTGAATCACTCATGACAGTAGACATGTCAGGGCAGTAAACACCTCATCTTTCTAGCCAGGAGTCATAGACATATTCTCTAAATAGAATGACCTCCAGTGTAGAGCTCACGGCTTGATAGATCCAATTTTGGTGCATTGTATTCAGATAATGACTGACATTCCCTTCTGTAAACGTGCAGGATGGCGGACACGTGCCAAACATATTCTCTTTTTTTGAATCAGGAGATCTAAAACATGGAAAATGGTTATATAGTAGGAAAAAAAGCATCTTGTAACACTCTTTCATGATCTTTCAGTCCACCTTAGGATGGTGGGAGAAAACTAGAGCACCCACAGGAAACCTATACAGACAGGAGAACATACAAACCCCACACAGCCCCAGTTGGCAATAAAACCCAGAACCTTCTCACTGTGAGGCAATAGCTTTATTTGTGCATCTTTTATAAAGTAAGCTTTTGTTTGCTTTGTTCAATCATTCACTTTAATTAATTCTACTGACATACAGTGCATACAGGGTAGTTTTAATCACCAGAGTTTTCATGGTGAAACACCAAACAAAATAATTAAACTAAATTCATTTAAATTACAATAATAAAAAAAAAAAAATGAAAACAACATATTTCTAATGAGTTCACAAAAGATAAGTGTGGTTATTCTTTTTCTTCTTCATCTTCTTCTTCTGGCTGCTCCTGTTAGGGGTTTCATTTCTTCCAGTCCTTCCTCTTTCAAACCAACCACCTGCATGTCCTCTCTCTCCACGTCCACCATAAACTCTTTGGTCTTCCAATTTTCCTCTTTCCTGGCAGCTCCATCTTCAACATCCTCCGTCCAAAGTAATCCTCATCTCTTCTTTGGACATGTCCAAACCAACGCAACCTTGCTTCTCTAACTTTGTCTCCAAAACATCTAACTTGAGCCTTCTCTCTAATATACTCATTTCTAATCCTGTCCATCCTCGTCACACCCAATGAACATCTCAGCATCTTTAACTTTGAAACCTCTTATCTTTTCATCTGTAACGGTGGCGGGGTGCGGGAAGGACACAAACGCAGAGCCTGGAGTTCGGATCATAGCTTTATTATCCATAGTTACAAAAACAAGACCCAAGGACTGCAGTTCTAACTAAAACCCAGATCCAAGGAACTGCAGTCTAAACCAAGTTATCCAAATTACAAAGTATTTCCAAAACCAACATTCCATGTAGGCTTAGCCTAGCGAATGAGCCGCGCTCTGTTCTGGCTCATCGGGGCTTAAATAGCAGCCCCAATGAAACACACCTGTGCCTTCATGAGCTCAGGTGTGCTCAGTCAGAACAGAGCGCCCTCTACCGTGCCCAAATC
The DNA here is from genome assembly GCA_017165825.1 of Hepsetus odoe. Taxonomy (NCBI): domain Eukaryota; kingdom Metazoa; phylum Chordata; class Actinopteri; order Characiformes; family Hepsetidae; genus Hepsetus; species Hepsetus odoe. The sequence goes on from CM029377.1 coordinate 7,485,302, forward strand.
AGACCTCGCACATGACATCATCAGTGCCATCGTCTCCAACCAGTGCAACATAGCTGTAGCAATTATTATTATTGTTGTTGTTGTTGTTTGTTGTTGTTGTTGTTGTTGTTGTAATAATACCTATGGTTTCTGAGTAAATTAGTATTAGTCATTAAATGAAACAGTATAGCCAAATAACAGTAATAGTGTTCCACTTCTAAGGACTAGCTTTAGCCCCTCAGGATGTCGATTTGTAGTAAGCAGTCTGCCTCTGTGTCCAGTTTGTGAATTTGACATGTCAGAATGTGACAGAATGAGTGATCCCAGTCAAAGTTTTCATGTCTAGCGTCAGCAGCACCAGTGGCTCCAGATGTGTCTCACTACTGATGCACACCATGTGTCACCCCAACTCAATAAAATGTTCAAAAAATGATTGTAAATTTTGCAGGAAACACACAAGGCAAATGAATGAGAAGGTGTTAGATGGCATTTAAAGTTCACTCTCCTCATCTTTGAATATAACTCCCTGTCTTTCTTGCTCAAATGACATTTAAGAATTAATTAAAGCTGGGAAGATTTATTTTGGCACACTAAGTGCTCCAAATGACCCTGTCTCTTAGTAAAGGCCTTGTCCAATTTCTCCATGTCATGGTCATAAAAATGTTAATAGAACATCAGAATTAAAAGGCACTTGGGTCAAATAGATATTGACATCTCATTTAAATGGACAACACAACTACAACAATTAAGATAACTACTCATTTCCTCAATCAAGGACTGATACTTTACCTAGTAAGAGACAGCCTTTCCTTATGAGCATTTGTAAATAGTATAGCCTCAAGCAACCACCCAGAGTCTTGTGGTTTCTTCTAGACAGAAGCCCTAGAGCAATAACATCTCCTCCAGTTTCCTCCCAATGTTAATTATATAACCGATTTCCCATCACTGCAGGGGTCCCCTATCAGTTCTTAGTTGGACGAGTGAGGGATAGCAGCTCAGCTGTGCCTATATGACCCAGTGTTGTCTAGTAATATTAGGTTTTGACAGACAGTCAGAGCTATGGACTCCAGCTGAGAACATTGCACTTTTTGTACTCCTATAGACCAAGTACATGCACAGCAAATGCAGCTGAGCTGCCTGACACCCCAAAAGCTGCTTTATTCTTAATGGTGTGCGATGGCAGCAAGCACTGGAACAATGCCAGTCAACCTTATATCACATACATCACATATTTATAATCACTTACCTTCACCCTATCACTTGCCTTCATATCATTTATTGAACTCCTAATTTCAGACTCTTTTATCAGCAAGCATTGTTTAAACCTCTTTAACTTAGAAAATGTCACTTCCTTTCCTTTCTTAATTATCTGGTGTTGACCAGAGGAGGATGGGTTCCCCTTTTGAGTCTTGGTTCCTCCCAAGGTTTTTCCCTCCAATTTGAGGGAGTTTTGCCTTTGGCTTGCTCACTGAAGCCTCAGACCTGGATTCTGCACTATATAATAAAACTGACTCGACTCGACTTGACTTGAATTCAGTGGACACAAAGGTAAAAATAAAATATATAGAATGCGAATAAATTAAAAGTCAAATAAACTAGTGTATTGACACCGAAATGCACTGTATTATAAAAAAAATCCTGTATATACTATGTTCTACATAATCTGTCACAATATGCTATTCAAACTGCAGTGTACATATCATTCTTAAAGGTGAGTGATAAACGTAAGAATGAAACAAATCTAACTGTTTAACAATATTTGAAAAGAAGCAAAGAAAAATGTTTTCTAGAATATGTTTGCTGACACTTGCAGAAAGCTATATGGATTGATATATATTCTGTAATGAAAATAATTGACATAAGAAATAATTTTGGACCATATTAATTCGTTTCGTTCATTCATGCTCACTGGATTCAGCTGAGATGGTGGTGGTACCCTTGGGGTAGGATTCTCAGTTGTGGACCAGGAAGTTTGATCCTGGCTCTATCCTGTCTCCAGCTGTTGCACCATTTAAGCCCATGATCAGGACCTGATCCCCAAGTAGCTCAAGGGAGACTTTCCCTGTCAAAATGTGTGTTGCCCTGCACAGGAGCATCTGACAAATAATGTCAATATAGCAGGAAATTTTGTGAAAATATTAGAACCTAGAAGCCAAGAAGAGGCGCGAATAAATAACATAAGCAGACAAAATACATGTGTTGAATGATTTACAGGAAGGCGGTGAAAATTATTGTACTCTCCTGTAATTTGATAAAGGAATCACTTTCACTAAGACCAATCATTATCTAATTAGAAGTCTTCTTACTTGTACAAAAACCTAATCAATAGTAGTTTCGAGGGATTTTCAAGGGATTTATTTGCCTGGACAAATGGCTGTATGTGATTTTCTACTTCTGCATAAGACAGCAGAAAGTTGTTTTTTTCTTACACCATAGTTTTTCACCTTCTCTTATAAATGTGTTTGTGTCTGAGTTTTTGAATTTCCTGGAAAAGATACAACAGGAAATAAAGGAGACACAAGGGGACAAGAAAGCTATCAAGGTGCAGTATCACATCTTTCCTGGTTTTTGCAGAACTATGCCACAGTGCAGAACTACACACTTTAATATCTATCATCCACAGGAATAGAATATGGATTCCAATTTAAGGAGCATGATCTTTATCTGATTTCACAGTATTTTCAAAAACAAATGAAAGTCATTTTATAGCAATTCATTTTGTGAGGTTTCAAAAATCACCCCCCACCCCAACCCCACCACCACCAGTAATTTGTTAGTATCAAATGAACATGAACAGGATAGCAGCAGTGCCTCTTTCTAATTTCTTTCTTTTGGCATATATTAATTACATAACTATATATATAACTAATTAATTTTTTAAGAATCCTCATGCAAAATGTAATATAAGACATAAAAGACATGGCTTTAAAATAATCATTTATGAATAGTTCATTTGTTTTTTGGAAGAAAGCAAAAATCTTTGCAACACCTTTATTTTTTTCCACACCTGGCCAGTTGTTGTTTTTTTGTGCTTAAAAACGTGTTTGCACTTTGTTTCCATTGTCAATAAATTATGTATAAACAGACACATTCATATTTAATATCAGAAATCGGGAAGGGGCAAATTCTTCATCCTGCTGTTAATCTACTGGTTCAACACCAGAGACCTATTGAACCGTTAAGCACACATTACCAAGCCTGCCCAGTACCAATCCTGATAGTCTACCTTCCAGACCCAACACACCTGGATGTGATATTCAGATGTTTCTGAAGGATTAGATTAATTGGATCAGGTGTGTATGATTAGTGCTGCCTGAAATCACCAGGGAAAAGTAGATCTTCAAGAGCATGGGTGGGCAACCATGCATTAAACCCATTTAAACCACTGACCCGTTATACATTATCAAACGACAACAAGCTCATTATCAGCAAATAGTTCCTTCCACAAGGTCTCCGCTCTTAGAGACCTCACTCCCACATGCTCTCATCTGTTTATTCTGTTTCTTTTCTGGCTCCACCCTATATTTCCGGTATGACCTGCTTTAAAATCAAGTAGCTGAGTGTGTCTGTACCTGGGATACTTTGTGTTTCTTTGTTGTTAAGACACATGTCTTTAACAGCTCTGTCAAGCTAATTTCATTGTTCTTTGTCAAGTCATCCCCTTGTTCATCACGTCAAGCAACTGGGGTGATAGCCATTTCCTACCTTGGGCCAAGGTAAGATTTATACCAGTGTTAATGGCACTTGGGAATATAATATATGGCCCTTAACCTTTCTTATAAAGTACATTAAAGCTCAAAATCTTTTTTCTTTCAATTGTATTCATTTTACATGTGGAATTACAGGTTTTAGAAATAATGTATTCTTATCAGCTCACTTACATCTGTAAAGTAAACAGAAAGTGTTTTTCAGTATCAAGTATGTGAGGAACAAGCTTGCATTTCTGCTAAAAGCATTCTTGCTAGCTTACCTTGCAAGAGCAAACTAGTGAGAAAATGTGAACAAATAATACACCTGTAATGCTGTGTTTACAAACTGAAATGGGAAAAAAATTTTATTCCACAGAAGATCTGGCAACCATACATGGCCGGCAGGGCATGCAGCCATTATGATAGGATTCCTGATAAAGAAGTGGCATTTCTGCACATGTGTGAGGCAATGGGGCAAACCACTATATTATCCAAAAAAAGTTTTGAATGTCCATTAAAAAGCTGGGAACATGTAATATCTTACAGAACGTTGGACTTACTCCTGCAAGCTCTGTGAGAAATTCCCATCACTGTTGCACTGTTGCACTTTCTTCAGTGTGGAATGTGCTTCACCAGTGATAATATGGTCTTTATAAACTAAATGAAATCTGATATATGCACAAGTCTGACTTTCCATTTCCACTATTCTGATGATGTTGTCAAGCATCAAGAATTATGATTTATGATGTTGTCAAGCATCCAGCCATTTGAGTTCAATCAAGATATTATATAAGTGTCTATCTGAGGCAATAGTATCCCATGGTATCCATAGGCATTCCTAGACAATTAATGTTTCCTTCGCTCTAGTCCACCCTCATTAACAGTCTCAACCCCAGCAATCAATGGCCTTAAATCTGGTGAATGTTATATCCATTATGTAAAACATGGCAGATCAGAGCTGGTTCATTGCGTCGAAGCACTCGGTCAACGCTGCATTTAATTTGATATGATTGTTCAACGAGAACAAAAGTGAAACCTCATTTATTTTTGATTTACACGTCATATTGATTTTATGCTTGCTTGAGTAACATAGTTCGATAAACTTCAAAACTCTTCAAGATTAATTATACTCTTTGGGATTTGGTAGATTCATGACACATCCATATAAAGCATAGCTCTGGATGGCTTTAACACCTACTTTTTACATTTTTAATTCAAATTAAAAGAGAAACAAGTCTTTGAAATGTACTCATATGGATTGAGAGGACAGAAATCGGGTTCAAGTTGTTCGGCCTCTGACAACCGGTCTTTGATATGCCACAAACCATCTAATAGATAACGAGGAACTGATTATGCTGACAACGTCATTCAGTCTTCAAGGCACATTGTGATACAGATGAAGATGTTCTCAGCTAAATTGTATGTTACAAAATCAGTGTGTCTCCTACTGACCTCAATTATCTCTCCAATAGCTATAATCGGTTTTGTACTAAACCTGGATCCTGGAAATATATATGTTCTGTACATGTATTACAAAATAAATGCTTTAACAGTGTCATGTTGGTGACATATAGTAGAAATGTGTGCTTGATGCACTTTAACAACGGGCCTATATTTTAAATTATAGTCTTGCTCTCAAACTGCCAATAAACTTCCATGCGAAGAATAAAACACCAATGTGGGTGATATAGAAAGCAGAAGGATTCACAGTTTGCTGTAAAAATAACTGCTCTTCTATGTAACATCATATGATCATATCACACACTGGCTGCAGTGGAGGCGGCGTGTCAGTAGCCTCACGTATGAGGCCCAATAAAGGCTGACAATTTACCTCATTAACCATCACATTTACATGCACCAGTGCATGCATCAGAAAGGCATGAGACCAGAAACCATTGCTATGCTCAGCTGTGTGGCCAGCAGGTGGGTCAAGTATTCATTTTTCTTTGAAGTAGGGCAAGCTCCCCGATGGGTTCTTCATGGGACACATGTTGTCTGTCATTTTTCACCTGGCAACAGACAGATGGCAACAGGGGTCTTCGTGAGGTCCACTTGTCTTCCTTAAGTGCCCTGCATTACCGGTGGGACAAATTATGATATTGCAGCCCTGAGGCCTATGGGCGTTTATCCTGCCCTGGGGTGTTATGTCAAGTCGAGATTTGCCCCTCTTTCATTTAACAGTCGGTGGCTCTTGACAGCTGTGTTTAATTTGTGCCCTACTTGTTCCCAAAGCCCCTTTGATAACACCTGTTTTAAAGAGCCAACGACAGCATGAAACGTTAGAGAAGATTAGCATGGGCTGAGGGAGGTTTTGTCTCTGATGTTTAGAAAAGCTTTAGCAATCAGGTTATATGAGCTTTCTGTTCCTGTGATGTTGGACATGGTTAATAGTTAGAAGCAGTGATGATGCAGTGATCATTTGCATAAAACCATGAAAAGGTGCCAAAAGATGAATACAACTGCCATTTGCATTGAAGTAGTGCGTGCGTTGTGTGTTCTGATATTATCTCAGGGAATAACGCTGTAGACTGTGATGCAACTACTATGTGTATACAACTAACTCAGGGGTGCCCAGCACAGTCCGGAGATTCATCTCATTAAATAAATTCACTAAACATGCCATTTATAGTGAACCTAACATGGTTAAACAGGGAAATCATCAAACTGTCCAGGACATTGGCCATCCAGGACTGACGTAAGGGACCCCTGATTTATCAGATTTATGTTTCCTTAGAGATAATCTAAATCAAATACTCATGCAATAATGAACATGTCAGAAGGATCTTTTGAAATGGTTTCTTTGGCCAAGTGTTAAAAGTAATAAAGAAAAGTCACCTCCAGAATGCTTGCTAGTATTCAACACCTCTTTCACTAATCTCAGTTGTGTATATGTATGTTTGTTGGGAAATGGGAAAATGATATTGGCAGGTCATCTCCAAATGCTCACGTATGTTTGAACTGTGATTCATGTCAATGAGCCATAACCACATCTCTCAGGGGCAAACGGTAAAAAATAGATGCAAAGATATTTTATGTGGAAAAATACAACCTTTATTAATGTCCTTTTATTCTATTATTGAATTGTTTCATTGTTCTCAACTATGCCTAACTGTGTCAAGTAATATGCCAAGGGGAAAAAAAAACTATTAAAGTTAAACTTAATTTTTTTCTGAAAGCAAAGGTCGTTAATTGATATTTAACAAACTCACTATAAAAAAAGAATGCATTTTGTGACACTACATTAGCCATTGTCTCTAAGAATTACTTACTTAAAGGGTAGACTAAATAACAAATGGAAAAAAAAAATAAAGCTAATGCAGTACTTTGAAATATCTTTTAATTGCACAGAACATTGAACATCCAAGCGAAAGTCGCGGACCGTTATCAAAGGTGAGGATGAAAGATTCCTCTTTTCAAAGAGCTTCAGACACTTCAGATTCTTCAGCATGACAATAATTTGTAATTAAAGCATTGGTGGTTAAGTGCCAGCACTAACAATCTACTCAAGGAGAATATGACACATTACAAGTATTTCTTCATTTCAAATATCTAAGAAATATAAAAAAAATAAAATAAAATTATTCCATCATTTATCCAGAGATACAGTTCTGTTAGATTTATCGTCAATCTTCAACAATAATGGAGTGGAGGATACAGATATAGTGAAGTATGAACAATGTAGTCAGATATAAACTTGTCAAAGAGAAGAAAAAAGCCAGGAAGATCGATGAATGGCTTTCCACTAGTTTCGCTTAAGGAAAGCCAGAAAAGCAGTGAAATATTCCATTCAATCTCAATTTTTCGCACTTCTACTGCAAAATTTACAGTTTGAACATCGAAATGGGAACAAAACACTGTGACCTCCTGTCTTACTATGAAGTTCATGATCAGCTCTTCTGGTGTTTGATAGTTCTGACAGTGAGGTTTAGACTGTATATATAACAATGGATAGTTTCAATAACTGTAAAGATTTACGGTAAAATTGTAAAATATTACAGTGAAAAGTAAACTCCCTCTCGCTCACTCATTTTCTTAGACGCTATCCCAGTTCTCACGGAGGGAAAGGCAGCCAGCCTGGTTGCCAGCCCATCACAGGGCATGAAACAATAAACTGTTTACAGTTTTACTTTGAAATTCCACAATACATTTTTCCTTGGCATCCCAAAATTCAATTAAAAACATCACTAAAGATGGACCATAACTGGACTCATACATATGCTTTTCAGAAACGCCTTAACACGTTCCTATTGTCTCAGCAAACAGAGAAAATGGAAATTCGACTGTGAAGTTGAAGGAACCTCATCAAGCCTGACCTAAGTTTCAAGATTTTCAGTGCATCAAAAGAGGTGGGAGCTGCAGTTAATACTGTTTATTAGAATTTCTGCCTCATTCGTGTCTCATTAAATTGTACAAGCAGTACTGCACAACTTCCATATATTCACATATTATTAAGGTGTTTGTCCAGGAAGTCAGAAACTTTTAACTTCTCACTGCAGAAAAGCACTTTGTTATTTTTAACTCAAGTAATGAAGTAAGGGGGCAGTGGTGGCCTAGTGGTTAGGGCGTCAGCCACGTGATCGGAGGATCGGGGTTTGAACCTCTTCCCAATGGGTTGCCCTGAGGTACCCTTGAGCAAGGTGCCGTCCCCGTCCCGCTCCTCCCTGCGATGGGCTGGCGACCTGTCCAGGGTGCGTCCCCCGTCCTCACCCTGTGTGCGCTGGTTTGGACCCCAGCACTCCCCCGCGACCCCGTTTGGGACAACCGGCAGAAAATGGATGGGTAATGAAGTAACTGAAATTAAGTAATTTATTATTGAAAAACATACAAATACATTTAATTCAGTTTTTGATTTTTTTAAAGTGTATTTACTCTTTAAAGGCATTGAAGAACCCTTTAAAGTTTCAAGAACCACCATTTAGTGCAGGGGTGTCGAACTCCAGTCCTGGAGAGCCGGAGTCCAGCACATTTTGGTGATTTCCCTCCTTTAACACACCTGCTTCACACTTAGTTGCGTGTAGTGAGTGTGTTTGAGGAGGGAAATCACCGAAGTGTGCTGGACTCTGGCGCTCCAGGACTGGAGTTCGACACCCCTGGTCTAGTGCAAATTTTGTAGATGAACTTCTGAAATAGATCATTTAAATTATGCGATGGGACATTGAAGGTTCTTCACATTCACACTGTTTTTCAAATGTAAATGTTGCTTTTTATTTGAAGAATGTGGAACCTTTTGTGGCACCTTTTTCTGTATAAGAATATAGAAAAGTGAAGTTAGAACACTGTACTTTTATATTATACAGTGGATTTAAAAGCTTTTTTTGCACTTTAACTCAAACTACACTTTGTTTTCCAAGTGTTTTTTTTTTATTTTTCTTATTTCAACATTTGAATGCCTTGCCAATCACTATTGCCCCCATGGCATTTTTTTCAATCAGTCAGTCATTTTCATAGCCACTTGTCCTAATTAGGGTTGTGGGGGTGCTGGAGCCTATATCCCAGCTCTCACAGGTCAAAAAAGTAGGGAAACACCCTGGAGAGGCCACATGGCATTTTAGCCTGTTTAAAATGAATTCCTTACTGACAATGTTATGTGCTTGTGCTTGTTTACTTAAAGGTTTCAGTGAACAGCTCACTGTCTTTCTCTCACTATCCTTCAGTTCAGAAAACCTGAATTTCTCCTGCAAGTTCTTCAGTGGAAACATTTATGGCATTTAACAGATGGTCTTAGCCAGAGTGGCTTCCAATTCCTGATTACAGGGACAGTCCCCCTGGAGCAACTAGGGGTTAAGGGTTTTGCTCAGGAACCCCATGGTGGTAGAGCTGGAGGTGAAACCCAAACTTACAAGCCTGCCAACTCTTGGGCCATAGCCAAGTATCCTACCACTAGACCACCACCACCACCCTACTTCTGCTAGTAGAAGTTGAAGAAACTACTTCTTCTTTGCCCACAATAACGTCAGTGTTGCTTGTATCATTAATGTGTCAATTGTGCATGTACATTATTTCATGCATAGGCAAGGTACATTGTTTGCATGGGCCTAATTAGTAGCTCTGAAGTGCAACCTTAAATTAAATCTCTCCTCCTTTGTATCTTCAAATAGAAATCCACCCACCACTGCATTCCGTGTCTTCATGAGAGGGAAAAAAAATCTCTTTTAAGCACAGCACGCTTTGATAACAGGAAGAAGGAGAAGAAGAAAAAGGAAACAATACTGTATGTAGAACTTCACAATTATATATGAAGAGTCATGTTAAAATCATAGCCTTTGGCTATGATAAAAATCATGCTCTGTTCCCTCAGATCTACAACACCGCACTCATATCTGCAACTTTTCTTGTTAAGATATTTTGGAGGGTTTGACTCAAGTGTGTCACTTCTTTTTGGAGGGGGCGGAGGGAAGATGATGAAAAGCCCACTTCACAGCTTATCCTTAGCAGAAAAAAAAGACGACTTATCTTTTCAGTTGGATTTCAATTTATGAAAGGCTTAACCTCTCTGCCAGATACCGTTTGCCTTTCATCAAACCCCTCTTCTATTTGCTTGGGTTTATCTGTCTCCAGACATGCGCAATGTGACAGAAATATATTTTACAGCTGTAACGACAGCTGAAATAAATCCACCCCGCTGAGTCTGAGTCACAAATGGTGTTCGATAGAGTTGAACATTAGTCAAAATGAGTTTGGTTTTTAAAAAATGCCTTTAAGTGTAGTGGAGGGCAGGAGGGGGGCAGAGCGTCTTCAAAGGTTGCTTAGCTTGGATGCATCAAGCTTTTAATTTTTTATTTTTGCTAAATCTCTCATTTTTAACTCATAACTTTTGGCACAATGTTTTGGTACAGTTTTTTTATTAGTTGCCATTGACTCGTATATTGTAGAGCATTCTGTTTGACTTATTCTGTCTATTATTAAAACACCAAAAGTGAAAACTTCAAGAAATCTTGATATTTTTGAATCACCAGCAGGCAGTCTAGATGATGAAATGCAAGAATTCAGTCAGCAGTTCGGATTAAATTCTGGTATACTCAACAATCAGCAACAAATCAGTTCAGGTTAGCCCATGAAACTCTCTGAAAACACACTGTCACTGTCATAACAAGTTACTTTAAAAGCCCCGGTAGTATAATAAGAGGTTTTTTATTATGAGACATTATACACTGTGCCCCACTGCCTCTGTCATTAGCATAATGATAATCAAAACCATTTTTTTTATTATTTGTAAATGTATATATTTACATATAATTAACTGTATCATTTGCAAATGTAAATAGCTACTGCTATTTATCAGCCAGAAAGCATCTATTTTTCCTAAAAACATCTCATGATACCTGACTGTCACTATTACTGGATTATCATTCCTTAAACTTGTGATTTGAGAAGTGCACTATATCTGGAAAGATCTTATGTATTTGGAAAAAGTCTTTACATGGACAATAGTTTTATCATCATTTATCCAGAAAACACTGCCTGGATATCTCAGTAGAGCATTGGGTCAAACAAGTACAAAGTGTGTCAACTTGAAACGTCAGTCTTCCCGTTTTTATTCAGTCAAGCCTGAAGCTCGAATCTTTATCAACTACTGGTCTAGTGATACTACCATCATTCCTCCTTGGCCTTTGTGAAATTGCTCTTCATATGCTGCAAACCATTCTATTTGCCAACAAATTTGATTCTTTCTCCCCAGACATGCAATCTTCACAGAGGTTGGTAGCTAAACAGATGTCCTTCACTACAGCAGAAAACCTCTCTCTGTTTGCAAAAGGAGCATTACACTTTTGTCCTGCGCAATGTTCCTGTGCTTACCAAACAACAGGCCAACAATTAAAGCTGACTAAATCTACTGGTCCTGGCTGGCTGTACAGCTGACCACACTTAGACCATATGTGTGACAAAATGCTTTTTAAAGAAGATATCTAGCTGAACACTGACATCTTTACAAATATGTTTTTTTTTATATACAATTGAGAAGTAAATGATCATTTAAAATAGAAAACACTACGTGCACTATAAGTATTATGTAATGTATACTATAAGATGATGAGACCATTTTTAATGCATTTTTGAATTTTTTACTTTTGTTCTCCTTCCTTTAATAAACCATTAGGAATTACAGGCATGGACAAATGTTTTGAGAATGACACAAATATTAATTTTCACAAAGTTTGCTGCCTCAGTTTTTATGATGACAATTTGTGTAAACTCCAGAATGCTATGAAGAGTGATCAGATTATTTGCAAAGTCCCTCTTTGCCTTGAAAATGAACTGGATCCCCAATAACCCATTTCCAAAGCTTTCCAAAGCAAGGTGGTGCTTGCAATGATGGTTCTTCCTCGGTTAACCAAGGTTACCTGCAAGGAAACACGTGCAGTCATCATTGCTTTGCACAAAAAGGGATTTGCTTTGCACAGGCAAGGATATTGCTCTAGTAAGATTCCACCTAAATCAACCATTTATCAGATCATTAAGACGTTCAAGGTGAGAGGTTCAGTTGTTGTGAAGAAGGCACCCAAGAAAGTCTAGTAAGTGCCAGGACCGTCTCCTAAAGTTGATCGGGGAACCACCAGTGCAGAGCTCAGGAATGGCAGCAGCCGGTGTGAGATGAAGATTTTTGGAGGATGGTCTGGTGTCAAGAAGGGCAGCAAGGAAACCACTTCTCTCCGAGAAAAAAACATCAGGGACAGACTAATATTCTGCAAAAGGTACAGGGACTGGACTGCTGAGGACTGGGGTTATGTCATTTTCTCTGATGAATCCCCTTTCTGATTGCTAAGGACATCTAGAGAAAAGATTGTCTTGAGAAAAAACGTCAGCACTACTATCACTCCTGTCATGCCAACAGTAAAGCATCCTCAGACCACACATGTTCGGGGCTTTTATACTGACTCTTCGCATAAAATGAATGTAATTATCAATAAAAGCCTTTGAAACGTACGAAATGCTTGTAATTATACTTCAGTACAACATAGAAATATCTGAAAAAAAGGAAAAAAAAAAAAAGAGATGCAGCCAACTTTGGGAAAGCCAATACTTCTCAAAACCTTTTACAATGGCTGTAGAAAGTGAAAATGACTATTTGTCACTGTGAGACATGGCAGAGCACACAGTGAAACACAATAAAATGCAGTTTCTGCTTTTCAGCCGTACACACACACACACACACACACGTGCAGCAGGGCGCATCAATATGCAGTGCCCAGGGAGCAGGGATGGGGACAGTACCTTGCTCAAGTGTACCTCAGGGCAACTTACTGATCTGTGATTCAGACCCATGACCTTCCAATCTCAGGGTCTAGTCTTTACCTACTCAGCCACTGCTGCTCCATAAAAATTTTTATAAATGCAGATGTTCTAGAGGCTGAGAGTTTTGCTCTGATTGCAGAGAAAAGTGTAACAACCATCTGGTTTTTAAAAAAACAACATTAGAACAGCATTAAACTGTGAGATCTGAAATAACATGCACTGAGTGTTGTCATTAGTACAAATTAACATATACATGAGCTACACCTTTAAATCCTTACTAGATTTTAGAAAATAAGATTAGACACAAGTGAATGTGAAGTGAATATGAAATGTTATAGATAACATCTATAGATATCTGATGTCTTTTCTCCCTGCTGCCATCAAAATCTAGATGAGTCATACCCCTGACCCTCACCTGTCGGTCAGTTGCCAGCCCTCTTGGTTATATATTGGGCTTCGGTAAATAAATTGCACATTTCGTCATGTGCACTTTCACATCTGTCTACCTCATACTTTTGTATAGCGTATAGTATTGCAATGTTTACGCAGTATGGCTCTATCTATCTATCTATCTATCTATCTATCTATCTATCTATCTATCTATCTATCTATCTATCTAAGGTAAAATTATTAATTTAATAATAATAATAATCATCATCATCATCATCGTCACCATCATCGTCATCATAATAATATGAATCTATCTCTCATCTATTTAAATTGTTGGCGGGACCATCATCATTATTTCTGCCTGTAGTGTCTTACCTCTGATATTCAGTATTCTTTCTCTATAATCCCCTTTATCTTGAGCTGTGAAGAGGTTTTACGTGAGGGTGACAAACTGTGATTCATCAGCTTGAAGTACTTTCTTTGATTATATGCAGACCCAGTAGCTGTTGTCTCTTACACCTATGCATTTTTTTAAAGCAGAGGTTCTTAAACCCTGGTCCTGCTGCCTTGCTCATTTAATTAAACTGCATGCTTTTGCTTTCTCTTAGCACACCTGATTCAACTAATCAGCTTATTAGTCAGCCCTTCCTGAGCTTAAATGAGCATAAGAGCAAATGAGTCCATGTTGAGAGAGCTGTCTCTTCTTGTGTCAGGATTTGTGCACAACAACCTGCAGCTCAAACAGCAGAAAGGAAGGCAGACTTAATACACCCATTCATTTCCATCTAGTCATCGCCTATGCAGCAAGCTGTCTCATAAAGATAATCCACATTACTTAGATTTTCAAGACCTTGAGGTTCACCATCTCCAGTGGCTCAGGCTTGCAGAGGCTGATCTTCCTGCACCAGCCCAGAATACTCAATGTCTCTTAGTACATCCTAAAGTATTTCTGCTCTGCCATTACTGAGTGTTTCCTCACTACATCCATCAATGCCCACCCTTCCTATTTCACCTTCTATGAGATCAGGTTGCAGGATATTATTCATTCTACTGAGGTCCTCACTGGCTGCCACCTGTCCTCCAACACAGGGTTGTAAGGATCTGCACAAACTCATTCTGGCAATCACCTTCCTATTAAACTGCCTTCACAGAGATGCTTCAATGCCATCTGCACACACATCAGACCCACCCTTACAGTCTCTTTCCTTCTTATTTCTGAACACAACCTTTAAACTGGACTGTTACTGCAACTACATGCAGACATTTTAGTGTTTCACTGCTGCTAACACACCTGCCTGTGTATTAATAATACATTACTATATTAATGGCAGTGGCAGTTTAATTGAAAGTCCATCTTGATGTGTATTATGCTGTTATGTCTTGTGCTTTCTCCATAACACTGATTTAGGAGCTTAAGTTTGAATCAGCCTTCCTTTCATGACCTTTAATTTGCATGGGATGAAGAGAAGACTGCCGCTCTCTTAATCTTTCAAAAATATTCGCTCATACAGCTGAACTCTGCCTTTATGCTCTTTGAACTGTGCTGCTGTTGAGTGCATTCCATATAATACATTTGCATTGATGACTATATTCCAGAGACCATATTTGTGAGCTGCAATAAACAGGATGTTTTTATTATAGAGAAAATAAACATGTATTCCGCTCTTCCAGCAATAACATCACCGCCACCAACAACAACAACAATAATAATAATAATAATTTGCATTAAGAACAAGTGCAGGTGAGTATATGAAAGTGAAGTGAAAGTGAAAACCCTTGTCATTGCGAGGTCACAGCACAGCAGACAATGAACCACAACGAAATTGGACCTCTGCATTTTACCCATGCACACTCAAACACCGTGCAGCAGTGGGCAGCTATTGAAAGCGCCCGGGGAGCAGTGATGGGGACGGCACCTTGTTCAAGGGTACCTCAGGGCAACCTATTGGGAAGGGGTTCGAACCCCCGATCCTGCGGTTAACGCCCTAACCACTAGGCCACCGCTGTCCCCGATATAGTATTATCCTTGATAAACATTGTCTTCAGTACTAATTATATATATATACATATATATATATATATATACATATATATATATATATATATATATATATATATTATATATATATATATATATATATATATATATATATATATATACACACACACATATACACAGTACTGTGCAAAAGTTTTATGCAGGTGTGAAAAAAATCCTATAAATAAAGAATGCTTTCTCTCTCTCTCTCTCTCATTATATATATATATATATATATATATATATATAGTCGGTTCTTTATTAAGAAATGTTCACAAATATCAGTGTCTTATCTTGTTTTTGTTTATCTTTAGAAAAGAAAGTGATTTATTCATTAAACAAAAGATATCAACACAATTGTGTATTTTAACTGAGGAAAAAGTTAGACACTCTACCCCCTAATAGCTGGTGTACCCTTTGGCTGAAGCAACCGCATTGGAAATGTGCTTCTTGTAGCATCTACTTCAGTCTCTGACACCGGGTTCAAAGAAAGTTTGATCCACTCTCAATGCAGAATTCCTTAACCTGTGATGTTTGAGGGTTTCTGTACGTACAGCCTGTCTAAGTCACCTACAGCATCTCCCTGGGATTAAGATCTGGACTTTGACTAGGCCAATCCAGGACTCTCTTTTTCTTGGTTTTCAGCCAGTCCTTGGTGGATTTACTGATATTTTTTGGGTCATGTTGCAGGGTCCAGTATTGCTTCAGCTTTAATGTTCTTGCAGATGGTCTCACATGTTCCTCAGGTGCAATTCTCTGATACATGGTAGAATTCATGCATCTCTATGGGGATGGTGAGCTACAGGTCCCACAAAGCCTCTCCACTCCATGACACATCCACTTCCATACTTCAGCTGTATGAGGTTCTTTCCTGGAATGATGTATTTGAGCCACCAGACATGTCCTCAGTTCTGGTGTCCAAATAATTCAGTTTTAAACTCATCTGTCCACAGAACATTCTTCCAGAAGTCCTGGTCTCTCTCTCCATGTTCTTCTGGCAAACTCTAGTCTAGCCTTGATGTTTCTCTTAGAGAGCAAAGGTTTCCTCCTGCCACACTCCCACACAAGTTAAAGTTGCACAGTTGTTGGCAATTGTCCTAGAAGTCCTCCACTTGTAGACTATTTTCCAGACAGTGGAATGGCTGGTTGCAAATCTTTTAAGATCTTTAATTTCTTACCAGACTTATGTTGCCATAATCCTCTTCTGAAGGCCTCTAGACAGCTCGTTTAATCTCATCACCATGGTGTCTACTCACCTCAACAGTCAGAGCACAAACTAAATGTCTGAGGTTCAAATTAAAAACTGATTTAAAATGAGACGATAATGTAGCTGTGTGCACCTGATGTGCTAGACCTGTGTGTGATTTGAGCCATTTTAATTGGGAATAAAGTTAGTGTCCTAATTTATTCCACACCAGAAATCAAAAGTTGGCATTTACAGAAGATTTGAAAGCCTTCTTTGGTTTCCAGTTGTCTAGATATATTACTTGAATCTCCTGGTGTATTGTTAAAATGAGATTGTAAAGATCTGTATGTCTATAAGAATGTTGCAAAAATAATACAAACTTTATACAGGCATCCAAATTTTTCTACACAACTTCTCTCTCTCTCTCTCTCTCTCTCTCTCTCTCTCTCCTCTCTTCATTATATATATATATAGAGAGAGTATATATATATATATATATTATATATGTATATATATATATATATATATATATATATATAGTTTAACACATTGTGTTCCTGAAGGGTCAAGAGCCATTAGACCTGCTTTTCTCACAGCTGTGTTACAAGGAGCCTGTTATTAGGGTGGAAGATAAAAAGCAATAGTGTGTGGGACACAATGAAAGGTGCAAGGCAGTGAAATCCAAGTACTCTTGAGTTTTGACAGCAGAAAAAGGTGACGAGAAAAAGAAATATGTGGAAAAAAAATGTAAGGAGAGAAGCTCTCATGCACACACAAACACTTGCTCCTTCTTCACATTTATTCCAATCTTCTCATTTGATTTATCTGAAAAGGCAATGTCTGGCATGAATGTCTTCCTCATAAAATTCCTCTCTCCTCGTTTGTGTAAAGCTCCTCTTCACGGTGTAGTTGGTTCTCTAGCCTGCACATCTGCCCACCTGTCTCCACTTCAGTTCCGCCTCTGTATGTCTGCTCTGTTAGCGACCTTTTCAAAAATTATTCATACAAAATGAGATTCTACTCCAATAGGAATAAGACATTTGGGAATAACTCCATAATTTGGTGAGGACCACAGGTTCTATATAGAAATTCAAATGTCCACTGAGGTTCAATATGATTTTTTTTTAATTGCTTGTATGTCCAATTCTTTTCCTCCTATCTCTGTAGAATTTGTTTGTGGTAGATTCTTATCCAGACTTCCATGTCCTAATTACAGGGACAGTCTCCCTGGAGCAACTCAGGGTTAAGGGTCATGCTCAGGGACCCAGTGGAAGTAGTGCCAGAGATGGGATTCTAACCTGGGACCTGTTCAGCCATAGGTCCGTAGGCAAGTATCCTACCACTGGACCACATCCACTATAAAAGAACAATTCTAATAATAATAATCATAATTTTCTTCATCATCATCATCATCGTCATCGTCATCACTATCATCAGTATGCAGTTTTTACAACTTATCTGAACAATTTAGTTTGTTTAAAAAAATTCTGAAATTTTACTGTTTTGCCAGTAATCCAACAAAATGACTGATTGGAGTCAAACAATTGTTCGAAACCATTACATGCTCTTCTCTTCTTCTTCAGGAACAACTTAACCGCAACAGTATTGGCCACGGAGTAGATATGCTTTTATGTGGAAAGCTCAGCATGTTCAATGAAAGTGCAATATTTCATTTTTTGGGATATAAACTGAAACTGGTGATTTTTTACTCGTCTCCTGCAGATGACTTGGCATGCTGTGGTATCTTGCACCAAGATGTAAGCATCAGATCTGAAGAATTCAGAAGCCAAGTCGAAACGATGAACTCTTGATTTTTCTCAAACCTTTCCTTATCAATTTTTGCAATGTGACCATTTTTTTTTTTTTTTTTTTTTTGCTCAGGCCACTGTTGGCAGGTACTTACCACTGTGTTCTGGGAACATCCTACAAAACCTACCATTTTTGAAAATGCTCTTACCCAATCAAACCACTGCAGTCTGAATCTTCCGAGCACCCATTTTCCTCCAACTCATGACATTTAAGTATGGACTCTACTCTAATAGCTGTCTAATAAATACCATCACTTGAAAATACAACATTGAAACAATACACATCCACAGTACTATGTATACATAACAGTACTGTGTAAAAGTCTTGAGGCATCCCTTATTTCTTTATCCCTCCATTTTGCTTCCAAAAAACCAAACATTTTTTTTATGTAAAGTTGAGGAATAGTTCTCCAGCTTACTGAAGGACTTTCAAAGTTTAGGCCCTCATTTTCAGACTAGTCCCTGTATGTGACCGGATCCCAACACTACTGAAGCAGTGTGTGATCATCCAGACAGAGAACTGAACAAAAGGCAGCCAGTGCCCAAAAAAGAGCTTTGGAACGTCCTTCAAGAAATCTAAAACACTATTCTTCAAGATTCAGGCTTGTATGGAAAAAAACAGTGGGCAAATAATGACTTTAAAGCTGGTTAGGCATACACAGACTCTTTTTGCTTTATATACTGTATTTATTTGTATGTTTGCATATGTTGCAAAACTGATATAA
The DNA here is from genome assembly GCA_017165825.1 of Hepsetus odoe. Classification (NCBI taxonomy): domain Eukaryota; kingdom Metazoa; phylum Chordata; class Actinopteri; order Characiformes; family Hepsetidae; genus Hepsetus; species Hepsetus odoe. Next base: position 7,504,351 of record CM029377.1, read on the forward strand.
GTTGGTATGCCAGCTTAATATTATTTATGCCAGCAATGTTTATAGTTGGCACTGGCAGATCTGCACTTGCTCTTTCTTAATCCTCTGGTTGTTGAGCTGATTTATACATGATTATAACGTTTTTAAATTATTGTAAAAAAAGCAATGTTGAATCAAATTTTCACCTAAACTTATAAACTTTCTTTAGGACTTTATGACATATAAACTTCTTCTTCTTCTTCTTCTTCTTCTTCTTCTTCTTCTACTTTCAGCTGTTCTCGTTTAGGGGTCACCACAGCAGATCATCCTTTTCGATTTCTTCCTGTCTTCTGCATCTTCCTCCTTCACACCAACCACACTCACCGTTACCCTGAACTGCTGATCCGAAATGTTTAAACTCCTCCACCTTTGTCACCTCTACTCCCTGCATCCTAACCACTCCACTTTCCTCTCTTTCTTTCACACTCACGTATTCTGTCTTTGACTTACTCACGTTCATTCCTCTCTTCTCTAGAGCAATGACAAATAAACTTCATTTATCTAAACTTATATGATGAAAACAATCTGAATGTATAGAATGGGATGTAAAGATTTGATGCAAATCATTTTAAATTTTGCAGCGCCGCAACACCTGTTCATTACTTTCAAATTCAGAATTTTGCACATTAAGCAAATCTTTTAGGTGGCTTTTATTGTTTGTTTTTTGAGGAACCAAACAAACAAAAACTAAAACCCAGGGAATACGGTGAGGGTGTTTGAATTAAAACATTCAACAATGGTTTTATTTGGGCAAAGAAATCAAATCCAGTCTGGAACCAGGGGAACACCACTGAGACAAACACAAAGTCAGACAGAGCCTCCATTCTTACATTTCTTTATAAAACTGCTTTCTGTCCATATCACATGAGGATTGTAGGGAAAGACATCAATAATGTCTTCAGTCTATCCCAGGCTGGTCTGCATTGCCTGGCAGAGCTGCTGGCTAACAAAACATTAAAAAAAAGCTGTTTCATGTAACATATGAAGATCCTCTCAGGCTCCAACAAGCATTCCCTGAATCTTTCTTCTATCTGTTAGAAGGTTCTAGACTTAGTTGGTCCTAGCTTCATGCTCTTTTCTGATTGTCTGGTTACTTAGCATTTATTATATAAGATTTCTGTTTACATGTGTAAATGTGCATACACAGTATCTACTGAACTTGGTTGTAAATGAGCAGATGGTTGTTAAGCTACTGTCATGATAAAATGTCAGATAGTAGTGTGAATAAAGGATCTCTGTGTTATGTTATTACTAGCAATGGAAAGTGAGTACTTTCACTGAGTATTTTAATTAAAAGCAATCTACGGTGTCATCGCTATGAGCAGGTATAAACCATGCAAATCCACAATTAACAAAACCCTGAAAATACCAAGGGACAAAAACATTAAGGCCAAGACTAAGACCAAGACCAAGACAAAGTAATGTAAAAAAAAAAGACTTTGCAATGCATGGTCAAAACAAAGGGTATATATGCAAGAGATAACGAGATCAGAAACTAGGTGCAGTTTTGAGTGTGTGGAAGTCAGTAAGATGCTGAAGGTGGATTGAGTCAGTTAGATCTATATCTCAATCTAGAGTCTGGTGGGTAGACACTATGTCTTATGTGTACCAACAAACCACTTTAGGTGCATTGATACTAGTTAGCATTCATTTTATGCTTTAGAGACCTTGGCTGGATAAATGTTAAACCCCAGATGCAACCATATGATATCTTACTTGTCATAGACAAAAAGCAATAAAGGGTCACATTTCACATGACTGGAAGGATCATTACCTAATTAGCTATTAATCACTGAGGCATGTATTCTGTTTTCTAATTTCTGACCATATAAGGAGATCATTGCAGGCATGTATACAACTGACCATGCAGCTAAATGACAAGCTGGACTCTCAGCACTACTTTGTATTGATGGGAATACACCTACTCAATAATCATTCTTTTTGCTGAGATTTTTCTTTTTTTCAAAATGGAGAAAAGCAGTGAAAGCTCTGACCAGCATTGTGGAGGTAGGCCTTGAACAGTTGGCGGCAATAATGTCTGAACTCCTTCAGTACTCTCTGTCTGTATGAGGAAAGAGTATGACTGCTCTGAAACTATAGTGGCCCTGTATAGAGCACTACATGTCTCTGATTGGACGTCTGGTGGGAAGTGCATGGATTCTTTCTGTTGTTAGAAACCAAAAAGTAACTTTACTTTTACAGAACACTTGAAAGTTTGCAACAGCAATATTTTTATTGAACTGTCCTCTTCTTTTATGTCCTTTTTCAATTATTGTTATGAATAAGCTAGACTATTTAAGACTATTAAGACTATTAAGTGGTTTTTTTTTTTATAATGTATGCAAACATACACAATCATGGGTTTTGCAAATAGCCATTTTTTGACCACTTGAGGTACTTAGCTGTCACAAATATTTAAATAAATGGATTTGGTTTTTGGTTACAAATCAAATTTACACAATTTTTAACAATAAAAATAATTGATCAGACAAGTTTTTTTTTTCATTTGCCTCTTTATTGTAACACTGGATCTGTAAGGCTTATGTAGTCTTCTTCTCTACATGTCCAAACTAAAGCAATTTTGCCTCTCTGACTTTTTCTCTAAATCATCTAACCTGTGCTGTCCCTCCTAATCTTGTCCATCTTTGTCACTCCCAATGCAAATCGCAGCATCTTTAACTCCGACACCTCCAGCTCTGCTGCCTGTCTTTTAGTCAGCGCTACTGTCTCCAATGCCGCACAGCATAGCTGGTCTCACTACTATCCTGTAAACCTTCCCTTCCACTCTTGCTGGTATCAGTCTGTCACAGATCACTCCTGCCAGTCTTCTTCATCCATGCCATCCTGCTTGCACTTTCTTCTTCACCTCTCTTCACACTCCCCATTACTATGAAGTGTTGATCCCAAATATTTAAACTGCACCACCTGTGCCACCTCTACTCCTTGCATCCTCAACATTCCACTGTCCTCACTCTTATACAGACTTATATTTTGTCATTTTCCTACTGACTTTCATTTTTCTCTTCTATAGAACATATCTCTACCTCTCAAGGGTCAAACTGCTCCCTACTCTTGTTACAGATCACAATATCATCTGCAAACCTCATAGACCATGGGTAACCCTGTCTAGTCTTGTCTGCCAACCTGCCCATTACCACTGCAAACAAGAATGAGCTCAGAAACTGGTCCTTAATGTAATACAACCTCTGCTTTAAATATATCTGTCACTCCTACTGCAGAACCCACCATTGTCACACTGCCCTCATACATATCATGAACTGCTGACATAATCTGCCATTTCCAGTTTCTTCATACAAATCCACAATCCTCTCTAGGGACCCTGTCATATTCTTTCTCAAAGTCTACAGATGTACAATGCAACTCCTCTTGGTCTCCTCTACACTTTTTCTTTCTCCATCCAGGTTAATGTAGTTTTCAATAATTATTTGCAAAAGGTTTATTTATATATATCCTAATCTAATTTAAATTCTAATCCTAATTTATATATATCCTAAATGCTTCCTGATGAGAAATGAACATTGCAGTTACACATCCCTGTAGAACAGCATAATGTGCTTGAATGATTATAGCCATCTGTTGACAACATTTAGTCAGCAAATCATTTATTATTTACAAACAGCTAAAACTATCAGGGAACTTGCAATCAAAACTTAATTTATATATGTATATACAGTACTGTGCAAAAGTTTTAGGCGGGTGTGGAAAAAATGCTGTAAACAAAGAATGCTTTCAGAAATAGAAATAATGATTGGTTAATTTTATCAATTTACAAAATGCAAAGGACAAAAGAAAAATCTAAATCAAATCAAAATTTGGTGTTACTAACTTTTGCCTTCAAACCAGCATCAGTTCTTCTGGCCCCCACAGAGCCCTGATCTCCACATCATCCAGTGTGTCTGGATTACATGAAGAGACAGAAGGATGTGAGGAAGCTACATCCACAGAAGATCTGGGCTTAGTTCTCCAAGATGTTTGGAACAACCTACCAGCTGAGTTCCTTCAAAAACTGTGTGCAAGTGTACCTAGAAGAACTGATGCTGTTTTGAAGGCAAAGGGTGGTCACACCAAATATTGATTTGATTTAGATTCTCTTTTGTTCATTCACTGCATTTTGTTGATTGATGAAAATAAATGATGAACATTTCCATTTTTGAAAGCATTCTTTGTTCACAGCATTTTTTCCACACCTGCCTAAAACTTTTGCACAGTACTGTATATACATATATAAATAAAGTTTTGATTGCAAGTTCCCTGTTAGTTTTAGCTGTTTGTAAATAATAAATGACTTGCTGACTAAATGTTGTCAACAGATGGCTATAATCATTCAAGCACATTATGCTGTTCTACAGGGATGTGTAACTGCAATGTTCATTTCTCATTAGGATGCTGAACTAATGCCTGCAGTCATTAGACATTACACTGTTTAAATTTCCATCATGTCAAAGTGACTGCACAATAGAAATATTGGCATAGCCATTATTAAAGTCACAAAAAACATCATTGTCAAAACTCTAATCTAATCACACATTATCTTATGTTCCCCAAAAAAGCACTATTTGTACATGTCAGAGCATTTAATAATCCTTAACATAGCACAGAGTAATTGGACAGGCTGTCGGAAATCTAAGAATGACTAGCACTTGTCTGCTTTCATTGCAATTACAAGGCAGCAGAATCCCCAAGTCCTCTGCCCTCTCATAACATTAATATAAGTCATCAATGAGAGGAGAGGGATCTAATGATTAAGGCAAGCCTCTGGGAAGAAAATCAAATAGCAACCAGAGTGAGATTCTTCATCACAAGAAATATGTCAAAAAATCTGAACATAGTGTCTAATCAGAGGAATCCATCCTAGCAAATGTATGACACTGACAAATATGACTTGTTTTATGTGGCAGATATTTAGTCATTTCAAAGACGTGAAGTATCATAATGTTGCTTAAGACTTTTGGGTTGTTTGGTTGTTAGTTCAGTCTGTTCATCAGTGCATCAGTATATAGTAAACATAAATTCAGACACTGGCTAGGTCCCTGAACGGACTCCTGATTAATTACATGGGATATACAGTACTGTGCAAAAGTTTTAGGCAGGTGTGCAAAAAATGCTGCAAACAAAGAATGCTTTCAGAAATGGAAGTGTTAATAATTTATTTTCATCAATCAACAAAATGCAGTGAATGAACAAAAGAGAAATCTAAATCAAATCAATATTTGGTGTTCCCACCCTTTGCCTTCAAAACAGCATCAGTTCTTCTAGGTACACTTGCACACGGTTTTTGAAGGAACTCGGCTGGTAGGTCGTTCCAAACATCTTGGAGAACTGACCACAGATCTTCTGTGGATGTAGGCTTCCTCACATCCTTCTGTCTCTTCATGTGATCCAGACACACTGGATGATGTTGAGATCAGGGCTCTGTGGGGCCAGAAGAACTGATGCTGGTTTGAAGGTAAAAGGTAGTAACACCAAATATTGATCTGATTTAGATTTTTCTTTTGTTCGCTCACTTTGCATTTTGTAAACTGATAAAAATAAACAATCATTATTTATAATTCTGAAAACATTCTTTGTTTACAGCATTTTTTCCACACCTGCCTAAAAGTTTTGCACAGTACCGTATAGATTTAGTTATGTGGTCAGATCGAAAGGGTAGCAGTGGCCTAGTGGTTAGGGATGTGGCCGCAGGATTGGAAGGTCATGGGTCTGAATTCCAGACCAGTGGGTTGCCCCCATCACTGTTCCCAAGCGCTTTAAATAGCTGCCACCATGGCATGTGCTGTGTTTCACAATGACCGGTAGTCACTTTCACTTTATTAGAACTGCTCATATAAAGTATAGAATATAGTTATATTATATAGTTATATAGATTATATAATCCTAAGAGTCTAATTAACCTGTGAGCTGTTCATCTGTTAGCAGGTCAGCCTATTTTCCTAGATAACTTGACATTGATTTTCTTTTACATTCACTTCTAAATTGAAGTTCAAGCAAAATATATGCATGTATATGCAACACAAGAATGGTCCTTTATTTTAAGCCTTTGAATCAAATGACACTTTTTTCTGATCATGGAGCATCTACAACGAGACAATGAGACATCATAAAAAAAGGTTTATTCCCTGGAGAGTACCATTAGTATATATCTGGAAGCAGGTACATATATATCTAGAAGATAGGTACACACCCTACATGTGTTTCTACAGGCGACAAGCCATCTCTTCACATACTGGCATATCATTCTCATTTACTTGTGCTTTCTGCCTGTAGAGGTCAGGGTCACATTATACAATCTCCCTATCCAGCTAAAAAAATGATTAAGAATGATGTGCCTGGTGTCAGAATATATCTTTTGACATCAGTGGCCCCATTGTGTCGGCCAAACAGCAATTACCTTTCTGCTCTGTCAGTGTTGCTTTCTTCCATATACCTCTCTCTCTGCATTGATGCCAGGATGGGCTTTGGAGGTACTCATATTATTCTCTTCCTTTCTTTCCTCAAAGCAAGTGATCATTCAGTGCCTTGCCTGGTGCGGAATCAGGTTGCATCAATCTGTCTAAAACTTGCTGTCTGCATTCTTATCAAAATGACATTGCCTTAAAGTTCACATGCTAGAGAAAGAAAAAAAGAGAGTGAGAGAGGTGTGCTACACTTAATACATAAGATTAGAACATGCTTGCAGTTTCTAGCTCTTTGTGCATTGTGCAGCTCAAATTGCCCAGTAATCATAACTGTACCCCCTATCTGTTGTGCCATTGCAGTGTAGAAATAACTAATTTATGGTTCCTGAAGCCATCAATAGTGCTATATCTGGATTGGGGAAATTGCAGTAGGTCTTTTTCATCAATGCTGGTCACATTATGTTGTTATATTTTTATATCTCATATATGGCCTTAGGCTCTCTTTTATAATCTGCCATGTAATGACTGCTGTAAATTCCACACAGTACAATGCATGGCAGAGCCTGGATCAATGACACTGATGTTTATCTACAGCTCAGCTTCAAACAGCACGCAAGTAAAGGTCTGCACTTTCATTTCAGCAATAGAGCAATCAAGTAAGCTGCATCTGTAAGACTATCCACGTCAATGAAATACCATCATTTTTTTTTCTTGAGAATGCAGCTTTATGCTTAATATTACTGTGTCAGGTATGATAGAGGAATAAAATCATCCATTTAGATCAAGAAGCGCAAGTTTTTTTCTTCATTACTTGTAATTATCTCCTTCAACAGTAAACAGCAAACGACGGTTGCTAAGCCGTGGCCTAGTCGTTAGAGAGTTGACTACGGGATTGTGGGTTCAAACCCTTTACCGGCAGGTTTCCCTGAGGTACGCTTGAGCAAGGTACTGTCCCTGTCACTGCTCCCTGGGTGCTTTCATAGCTGCATTGTGTTTGCATGGGTTAAATGCAGAGGCCCAATTTTGTTGTTGTTCGCGGTGCTGTGACCCCGCAATGACAAGAATAGTCACTTTCACTTTTCACTTCACTTCAATACCAAATTGTAAAGATAATATTCTAGGAATTTCCTTTCTGCTAAAGTTGTATCAATAAATGTGACTTAATATGTGTCTGCATTTTGTTAAATGCCTGGAAGCATAATCTTCAATTCCTATAGATGTTCATATACTTGCCAAAAGGCATATGCCACAACCAAGATCAAAGTATATCGGGGTAGCATATTCCTATCACCCTATCTAAGGAAAGCAAGTACAGCCGAGCAGGTTGCAGCATTAAACTGTAATGACTGCTCTCTCTCCAAGGGCTGCTAACCCCTGACACGAAACAAATAAGTGATATTCACACATGTACCTTTAAAAGATACATTACAGAACCACATGCCTGATGAATATCTTATTATGCTACAGAATTTCCATCTGGTTTTTGAATAGGCATGATTAATGCAAGTGCTGGAGCACTGAAATCCCTTCTTGCACAGTTGTAGAATTCTTACAGAGTAAAAGCCAATAAAAGCCTTGTGTTGGATAGTAAAGGGCTTCTGAGTTTTTTTATATAAGAATTAGGTGCTAAATTCAAATACAATTTTCATCTCGTTGACGACAGCATATTTGTTGCTTTTATATTCAGTAGTGTGCACTGTGATGGTTTTAAGTAGGCACAAAGAGGTACCTGTCTACAGGAGCGGTCCCCTGGATTTCATGCAGTTATTTTTTGCTTATTGCTGGTTTTCACATGAGAACGTGATGTTTCTTTTAACAGCAAGCTAGGGTCCAATATCATTTCATCCCTTGTCCCTAACACTTAGCGCTGTCCCTCCTTTATTTGCGGAGTAGGGAGTCCCAATCTGTGCTGGAATTGAAGGGGTTGAGGTGAAGTGTTAAGGCTGCATGGCCCTCCAAATGGAGTTTTTTTTTTTTTTTTCCAGAAGCACCCTTGAAACAATGAGAAATTTCTCAGAATGGCTTGTAAATCACTGAGAAGAAACCTGTAATATGAGGTTTTGTCTTCGGTCAGTAAAGGTTTTAAAATGATGCATTATTTATAGGTTTTCTTCTTAAATAGGTTGCTGAAGGAGTTAGACTGCTGAATATCAGAGAAGACTTCCAATATTGCCTCCTGGACAGGGCGAAGTGAACGAAGCTGAGGATGGGCTGCTGGAAACTTATGTTTACATTGGCAGCTGCTGAATTTAAACTTGAAGGGTCTTCCCATTTTGTAAGGGAAGATTTCAACCACTACAAGGTGACAATTGAAAACAATAGGTAGAGCTAAAAAAAAAGAAAAAAAAAGTCGATTGCATCTAATGGAAGAGAACCAGAGCAGATTACTAGAGACCTGATGAAATCCAGACACTGAACTTTTGAGTGAACTTTTAAAGTCATCCTACTAATCACCATTAATCTTAGTACATAGCACTAATGCTCATTGAACATTCAGAAAGAGGTCCCATCTTTTACTTGCTTTTACTCACTCGCTCACTCGCTCACACACACACACACACACACACACACACACACACACACACACACACACACACACACACACACAGTAGCACTCAGGAGTAGACAAATCAGTGATGCGTGAGTGCACTTTGGGGCAGTGCTCTAAAAACAGTGAAGTTAATCTGCTCGTGTCAGCCTACCTGTCTGATGCATCACCCCAGCCTAATGATCCTAAGTGTTCCTGAGAGGCTATTCGCCATATCTATTGTCAAGAAGCAATTTACGGATCCCTCTAAGGGAGAACATCCCCGGTGTAAACCAATGGTCAGTTGCATTACCTCCAGAGTATAAGAGGTAAACAACAGTGGCTGAAGAAAGGTACTTTGTGTGAGTGGAAAAGCTTGTGAACTGTGTCACTCCATGGACCATCCAATGTGAGATAAGGCATAAGGTTAAAAGAAAAGGAGGGGTCATTGATTTCAGTGCAAACAGCCAAACAAATACAGCCCCTCTTTTCAATAGTTCCTTCGAGTGCCTTACCCCCATCTGTGTGCTGTGTATGCTAGAACATCTCATTGCTGGTTCTAAATTAGTTGTCAGGTTGCTGCAAATTGCCAGGCCCAGATGTGCTATGTAGAATAATTGGGATAGATATAGAACAAGCTTGATGTTCTCCTCATGTTCTTTAACTCCCGTAGCTTTCTCCAAAATTAGAGAGTAAACCTAAGGTTCACTCTTTGCGGCAGATCAGTTATTATGAATGCTGTTAATACGGCTTCCTTTCCTGGTTTGTTTAGCGCTGTAATGCAGAACACCTGAACTGTTTTTGTGTTATCTTTTTAGACAATGTTTTTCTGCCCAGATGTAAATGGCAATCTAGTATTCTACCAGTTGTTCTGATACATGATCGAGTCTTCATTATGCACACATATATAACAGCATACATCTCTTTTTAATTCACATATCTGAACTAAGAGCGTTTTCTTGCAATCCTGCTGGTGTAGGTTACCTCTTTTTCAATGGCTCACACAAAAGAGATTTAAGTGCTTAGCACTCCTCCTACTGCAGAAAGTTGACTGCTGAACAATACTTTACAAATACATGTTTTTTTTTTAGTGATAACCAATTTCAAAAAATGTAGTTGATTTTAATCAAGTAAATAATGGCAACTTTAAAAGTAAAAATTATTATTTTTAGTTACCTCAAATGCAATCACAAGAATTTTTCTTATGATAATCTTAAAAGTGGGTCATTTACAAAGGCTACACATGAATCTATACATACATTTTGAGTTTATCGCAATATTTGTTATTGATATTCATACTAATAATAAACACCAACATGCTTAGGTTAGCTAAAAGTCCTCTTTATGTACATACATTAATATTTTTTTCTGTCAAAATAAAACCTTGAATTCAATATATTTTTCTTTTACTCTACACATAAAAAGCCAGCAGCTCAATATCGAAAATGCCCACAACAAACGAACCAATATAAACACTGAAAGGAAAAGGTTTTTCTGTTTTTTAAACAGTTTTATGCTGATAGTGATAAAACACAAAATGAGAAACGTGTAGGAAATGAAATGAAATTTTTTCCTTTCACTGAATGTTCACAAATATGGCTTCTGAATAGTTTCACCTCGGAGTGAAATATTTTACACATTCTACATATTCTACCCAGTGTTTCTGGAATGTGAAATCATTGTTGCTTTTTCTGGCCTTTTTCAAGCATTTGAAACAGAAGGATGTTTGGTTTGGTATGGTTTGTCCAAAACCATAAAAAAAACAGATTTTGGCTTTCAGATGGATTCTAACGCACTGATTGCTCAGCAGTACGAGGTTCTATGAAAAAGAAAAACACAATAATACAATAATAAGTAATATTATGTCAACATAGTCTTATTTTTTCAGTTTATTCTTTTGCCCTATTTTGATGGGAAGTTCACATAGAAGTTCCCAGGTGTAATGACTGTTTCTTTTTTGGAGGTAGACACACTGTACGAAAAAGGAAAGAAGGCTAGTCTTCTGCACTCTTGGGAATCTGTTCTGCTTGAATGGTTTATTTGTAAAGAGGGGTAGGAGGTTGGTGCCCAGAATAAACTGTGACTTTCAGAAGGTATTGTCTATGAGAACAAATCTTCAAATCTTTCATCTCTTAAAGGTGATTTGTACTGATTTGTAAATTATAGCTTGATACTCATTAATAATACAAAACTGGACTTATATTACAAAACTGCACACTGATATTCTAAAGGGTAAAAAAAGAGTGTTCAAGTAGATGAATAAAGCATCATCATCATCATTATCATCATCACCGTTTTTTCATTATTATTCAATTTTGTTTTTTATGTTGTTGTTGTCTTTTTTTTCATTATTTAAGATACGAGTAGCAGTTAAACATGCAATGAAGGCCTGTGTTAAAACCAATGTATCCATTCTTTTGTGGCTTTAAGAAATAATAAAACGAGATATATATATATATATATGTGTGTGTATGTCTGTAGTTGCACTTTTCAAAAGATTATAGGACATAAAGGTTCAAACTTTTAAAACAATTTTTTTATCAAACTTTTTTAGATCAAAGTGGTTTATGGCTTCTCTATAGTCCCTCGCAACATCCTTCACTACGTAGCAGGAAGCTTTGATTCCATAATAAGTTACTCTTAATGTGCCGTTCCTTCAGTTAATAAAGGTAGTAATGGAATAAAATTCTAAACTATATGCTTCACCCTGGTCATCAGTACAGTTCCTGAAAACTTCAAGTACAGGCTTCAACTCAAGGTCTGCCTGAGGTGCAAAGTCATTTTCTTTATTAATAAAAATGAACTTTACCGAACCTCATGTGCATAACTGATCTTATGGGCCAGTTAAAGGGAGTTAATACCCTTGTAGCTCCAGTAGTCCATGGGGAGATGAAGGCTCAGATGCTCCATATGGCTCAGGAGACTCAGAAATAATTACAGTGTTAAAACAAAAGCTGTTTATCAGTAGTGCTGCAGAAATGACAGCGCTTTGCATGATAAAGTTGCTTACAGTATACAGTTTAGTTTGAAGGACAAAATATTCCAAACAGTGAAATAGAGTTTTATCAAAAAACATGAACATTATAGTTAATTATTCATATACGAGTTACTGCATCTATCAGTTCATTTGTTCACTATTTTACTTTCTTCCTTCAGTATGGTTTTGCCTTTCTTTGCATCATCAGCAGCCCTGAAGACACACAAGAGCATTTGAAAACAGCACAAGAGCGTTCTTCAGAATAGCCTTGGCAAGCCACATATGCATAAGTATATACTTATTTTGCAATAAGTAAAATATGCATTTTTCACAGAAAGGTAATGGAATATATCTATAATCCATTAAAATGAATGGACATTATTATAACTGTATCCTGTTTGATATCAGCTGATGCACAGACTTTACTTTGAGCTGGAGGAACTAAGGTGGAAAAAGCCTGTAACATTAGTTGAGGTAAAAAATACGTCACAATCTCTGGGTAAATTTCAAGTCTCATTTTACGTTCAGTGGCTTTTTGTGGCCTCGTTTCTGTTTTAATTTACTGAGTAATGGCAAAGCACAGAGTATCAGTAGCAAAAGTTTGTGTACCTTCATGTGTTTGTGTTTATGTGCCTGTTCTTTGTTTGTTTATCGATCGGGCAACACATGTAAATAGAAAATAAAATCTGGGTCATTATGAAATATGAACCGAGAGACATGTGATACAAATGAACATCTAATACACAAGAATCATTTCCTCTAATTGTTTATGCTGCAAAAGTAACTCGGTGTCCCAAAAACATAATGGTACTTTAATGGATCTTTCACTGCAGCCTGTAGTGTAAATCACTCTAATGATTTAAATAAATAAAAAAAAGAAAGAAAGAAAAAAAGAAAGAAAGAAAGAAAGAAAGAAAGAAAGAAAGAAAGAAAGAAAGAAAGAAAGAAAGAAAGAAAAAGAAAAAAAGAAAGGGCATATTTATACAAGTGGTACAGAAACTTCCTTTGAAGCTGTGCAAACACTCGTGCACACACACACACACACACACACACACACACACACACACACTTCCTATGGTAGATGAAACACATCAAGCTCATTTAACTCTGCTCATGTACATTTAATGGCTTTTAAACTTTCAGTATCACTTATCATTTGCTTTTTTAATTTGATACCAGCTCCCGCTTAGTTGCCTTCAAAGAAGCTAAGTTTGATCCTTTTCTCATCCTAATCTTTCTCTTTGCTTTTGTCAGATTTACAGCTGTCGTGACAAGGCTATATATATTTTATAAAATAACATATTTGAACATTTGAATTGGTCAACATTAACAAAAGACAATCCCCATGATGGCATGAGCCAAATACCAAATACGAATGTAATTTGCTCAACAACACAAAAAACAAACAAAAAAAAAGACAGAAGAAAGTCGGGCTGATTGGCAAATACATCACTACAAATTTTCATCATTTTTCAGCCGACATCATTACTGACATCAAGCATCTAAAGACATATAGAACTCATTTGTGCCAGAGGGACCCCAAGCACCTGGAAAGAGCAAATGGAAGAACTTACTGCAGTCTCAATTACTGCCCTCTAAAAAGTTATTTTTATGCTGTGGCATTGGGCCATCCTGAAAGCCCATGTTTGCTGCAGGGGCTTCCTTAACAAGTTTTGCAACAAGAAGTGTTGTTGTAACAATGGATTTCAAGTCATCCTCTCAGCAGGATGCTCTCCTTTGAGGCTGTTGTTAACTGTTGCGGTGAAATCTGTCATGCTAGAGAGTCTAATACCCTGCACTCACACTTCTTAATGATGAACACAGATTCCTTATGAGGCCTTTGCACTCACAGGCGCGGTACTTTACATTACAGATCAATAAAGAAGACTTCCACTGGGCACCAGATATTTCCTTTATAGATTCCTCTGCCATGTTCTCAAAACAAACGACTGCACCAACAACAGTCATTTACAGCAAGGTCACCTCAGAGGCCCGGTGGGGGTGAGGTGTGGTGTGGGCTTGTGCATATGGAAACCAAAGAAATGAATTTCAAATTGATAGTGTGGATAAATTCTATGCTCTTAGATTGTTCTGCACTGTATTAAAACCCTTGAGAGGAGAACCGAATATCATGGATCATCTTGTTACTACGGCACATATCAAAGGGTTGAACATATAAGGCAGCAGATGAACAGCCAATGCAGTTAAGGACTTGGAGGATTTAGACCAGGGTCAAACTGTTATACCCAGATGATTGGGTCAGAGCATCTCCTGATGAATCATGGACTCTTCTAGACTCCTGAAGGTGTGTTGCCGTATCTGCACCAAGACACTAGTGGTAGATCTTTTAAGGACAGACTTTGCAAAATGGAGCCACCATGGATCTGACTATTTGGTTCAGCATTCACATCTCATTTGGATTGAGACCTGGGGAATTAAGAGGCCAAGTCAACTCGTTCAACTCTTATCATTCATCAGATCATTGTTTTACAGTTTTTGCAGGGTGGCAGCATGTATGGATTCTTAGAAAGATTACACTGCTGTTAGAAAATGTCATTGCTTTCAGGAAGATGTACTGTAAATATGGTCTGTAAATATGTTAAGATAGATGCCAGTCAAAGTGACTGCCAGGACCTACAGGAACATATTGATTCCACTGGCCTTCTTCCCAGTTCATCCTTGAGCCATCTCTTCCCCAGATAAGCAACACACTTGCACCCAGTCTTCCACATGATGTAAAAGAAACCATGATGATTCAGAGCAGGCCACTTTCTTCCACTGTTTTTCATGCTTTCAGTGGTGGACAAGGGTCAACCTGGGCACCCTGACTGGTCTGCAGCTACGCAGCCACATATGTACATAAGCTGCAATGGAAATTTCCATTTTCTGCCGCTTGTCCCAAACGGGGTCGCGGGGGGGTGCTGGTGTCCAACCCAGCGCACACAGGGCGAGGACGGGGGACGCACCCTGGACAGGTTGCCAGCCCATCGCAGGGAGGAACGGGACGGGGACGGCACCTTGCTCAAGGGAACCTCAGGGCAACCCATTGGAAAGGGGTTCGAACCCCCGATCCGCCGATCACGTGGCCGACGCCCGAACCACTAGGCCACCGCTGCCCCGCAATGGAAATTATTCAAGCTATTTGTGCAATTAAACATTTGTGTCAGCAATGCACCCTAAAGCAGCAGATTTCACTAACTAGGAGTCTAACATCTTCAAACATGTGGAAATATACTTTAGGTATGAATATTTTCGGTTTTGTATGTTTTTTGCTTTTGTGGATGTCAAGAATATTCTCTTAATTGTGTTACTTTGTGACTAACTTAAAATGCAGTGTTCTACATCCTGCAGATTGTGACAAATATTTCCCTCTCTGAGACTGAATCATCTTCCCTGTTGCCATAGCATGTGGGGCACCATGTAGATTTAACAGAGAAAGTAGTTCAGAATGTTTTTTTTTTTTTTTGTTTTTTTTTTTTGATATTATAAAACTAGCCTGCAGTTGCATGTCAATTGCTCTGTTTGGATAAGAACACTTATCCTTGTGGGGTGGGGGATGACATATTTCATTTTCTATATGGATGTGCTTTTTTAATCATCATTTTGTAGGCCAGTCGAGTAGGCTGAACATGCTGTTAATTAATCTGTTTGAGTTGAGACCCTGAGAATGGCCCAGAGTTAACAATATTTTGTGTTAATTAAAATGTTAATTAGGCAGCATCCCCCAAGCCAAAGTCTGAGTCAGAGTCCTTTTTTAGGTCACAGGCACTTGTCTGCCTTGGACAATGCCAATACTGAAAAACTGCATGAATCAGAACTTTGAGGTCACCACATACTGATACGCTGCAGCCCAACATTTTTTTTGTGTGTGATTTGTGATTAAATTAAAGAATTAATTCATCAACTTTTGTTGCTGGGTCATTTCTGGAATGTTAATTGTAGTAGCAAATCACCCTGCTCCCCTCCTTGTAATATATACAGATATCTTTGTGCATTCATTACAGTCGTATTACAACATAACCAGACAAATAAATCAAATCTCAGTGCTTGTTACCCAGTAATGCACTGCTGCGATGAAATGTCTATGAAATAGCATTTTTGTTTTTTCTTTTACCTTTTTAACTTATGATTTAATCTCTTTATCAATGCCACATCAAATTCTCCCAGACTGACACCCTAAAGCATCAAGCACAGCCCTCTGGAAAGTACAAGGGGCTCAAAAAATGTGTTCTTCACACATCCAGGGTAATCTGTTTTCCTTTCCTTCCTTGAGCAATTTTGCTTAAAAGAGACTCTTCATTCATCATGTTACTCAAGTAATGTAGTCATTAATTATCTTCCACTAACAGTGTTATCACCATTAACTGACAATCTCTGACAGGAATTGCATCAATAAGCATCAATCAAGTAATGGCCAGCCATTTCATTTTAGTAATATGCACAGTTTAGTGCTTTATGAGCAGCACTTTAATTCTAACTCATCCTAAAAGTTAACTAAAAGGAAGGGCTTGCTCTAAATTGCTTCATAATGCCTTCGATAAGTCACACTCTGCGGAGAGTCATGAATGAGGTGCAGACAATATATTACTCTTCTTCCTCATCCTTTCAACTTGAATGGCCTGGACCCCCCTCCCTGCGGCTCGGAGGCTGACTCATGACATCTATAATAAGGCAGCCAACTGAAGTCAGAGGAATAAAAGGGAAAGTTCTTAACGTCAGCAGTGATTACTTTTGAATGACTGACTGAAAAGAAAATGGTGACAGGCAACAGTCAGTGGGTTGCACTGTACTGTATATGTACATGATAGACCTAAGTGGTACAGTCAGTAAGGCTTGATATAGTGCACAGTGGTGTTCAAATCCCAAATGCATCATGTTCTATATCTGCAGCCAGGGGTTCCTAAGAACAAGTGATCTGCACATTAAAAGGCATCCACCATATGTGTCCATCATCAGATGCTTGTTGAGTTGAGTTGAAGAAGCTTTCTTTTTGTACTTTGGTGAACAGTTAGCCTAAATTTCAGTCTGGACTGAAGACTAAGATTAATGCAAAATGAGAGACCAAAAGAGGAAAACATGTTTACAGAAAACATGCAGCGACAACCTCGTGTTTAGAGATTAGGCCACAGGATTGGAAGGTCATGGGTTAGAATCCCAGACCAGTAGGTTGCCCTGAGGTACCCTTGAGCAAGGTGCCTTTCCCATCACTGCTCCCCGTGTGCACGGTTTTATAAGTGAAATGCAGAGGTTGAATTGTGTTGTGTCTCACTGTGTGCTGTGCTGTGTTACACAATGACAAATAGTCACTTTCACTTTCACAATGCAACAAAACAATAAACACACCATAGCAGATACTATCATGTTTGATGCTATTACTTTAAATTAGTATATGACATGCACGGCAGCTGCCTGCAGCAGCAACATAGCACTGTTATATTGATGGACTCAATATTATTTGGGGCAGTGGTGGCCTAATGGTTAGGGATGTTGCAAGGTACTGTCCCCATCACTGCTTCCCAGGCACTTTCAGTAGCTGCCTCCTGCTGAGCATGTGTATGGGTTATCTGCGTAATTTCATTGTGGCTCACTGTGTGCTGTGCCGTGTGCACACAATCGCAAAAACTTTCACTTTTTATTTTTATAGAATATGGCATCCGACATGATGTTATGTGAACCAGGATTAAGTGTTACTTCTATTTTTTTCCTATAATGAATACATTTTCTAACATTTCTTTGCTTACCATCACATCAGCAGGCTATGTAGTTTTGTGGATCAATTTAGTAAAAAATGCATGTTTGTGTGATTTAGCGCGAGTGGATTTATTACTAAATCAGTTAATGACATTCATATACTGGCTTTCAAGTTTGGCAAAGAAGCTCTTTTTGCTTCAAAAACTAATTATTTTACAAAGCTGGACATTCATGCAGAACACAATGCTGGAATTATGAAAAACATCATCAGAGATGGCCTTTTTTTTCACATTTGTGGTAATGGCTGATTTGACGCCTAGGTCTTTATGGGAATTAAGCATTCGGAATGTTTCACATTCTCACAGCTTAGCAATTTGAAAGATAAACCCACTGTTATTGTATTTCATGACGGATCATTGACAGAAGATGTTTCGTTTCTCCACTTGCATTTTGCAATGGTATTCTTTAATGCAGTGTCATTTTCATTGTGGTGTCACTGATAGCTTTAACGAGTAATGGACCGGGCCTTTAATTCACTATCAATCATGTGTCTTATTAATCCTCTCAGCACTCACTGGGTCCTCTCTGCATTTTCTCCAAAGACACAAATATGTTTGGATGCATTATCCCCAAAGTGCAGAGTGCTTCTTCCATTTACCAAAGCCCCTGAATATCTCTTCACTCTCTCTCTCTCTCTCTCTCTCTCTCTCTCTCTCTCTCTCTCTCTCTCTCTCTCATAACTAACACCCACTCATGACTCGCAGCTGTTCCAATTCCCCATCCTCCTCAGCACTGCGCCTGACACACAGGGACAAAAACTGGGCTACTTGCGTTTGTTCGCTGCTCTTACATAACATGGCAAAGCCACTTATTTATCACAAAAATATTCATTTAAAAAATCACTTGTCATTAAGTTTGCCTCAACTCTTACAGATCTTATTTTATCATGAAGAAAACAATTCAGTCACGTGGAACTGAGAGCACCACAGTTCATTAACATTAAGGATGTGTGAGAGTGCCAAAAAAGGGCCTTACATCAGTGTCAGTGGCAAATGATTGTGCCTAATGAGAACAAATAAATAATTCAAGACTTTTATTTATAAGTGTGTGTGTATTTGTGCCTGTGCACAAGGGCACTGGAGAACCTTAATTTCCATAGAAGATGTAAGATTTTGTGTCACAATTCACTATTATGAGCCTTCTTGATGAGCTATTGTCATTAGGATGGGTGATTAGGCGTAAGTCAGCTGCTTGATTAATCTCCTGTGACATTTGATATGCCTTTGTGCCATTAAAATGATTTAAACATCCCAGTGAATGCTGAGAGAAAAAGCTTGCTAATTCTCAGTCCAGTGCATCAGCATTTCTAAAATAAATACATATTATCAATAAGGACTTAGGAAATGATATGGGTTGTGAAATTGTAAAAAATTGAAATAATCAAGTTGGGGCAGATGGATAGTAAATTGCATGAAGAGGGAAAAAATGGCTGGGGAAATGTAATTTTACCATGAAGTCAAATAATAAAAATAAAAATTAATTAAACACAGCAGTGAAGCAGTGTAGTGTAGCAGAAAAATTCAACATCTTTGGAATTGAGTGACATTTATAATTTGGAACCCCCTACCACCCAGACCTGATTTCATTCCTGCTTTTGTGGCTGAATGCAGTCAAACCTTCACAGCAATGTTCCAACATCTGGTGCAAAGACTTCTACGATGAGCGGATGCTCTTATTTCAGATGGGATACACTTTCTCTTAATATCCTTCATTTTAAATGAAATATTGGCTGAGCAGGTACCTTCACACCTGCAGAAATGGGATATAATGTCAAAAATGATGGCACCCCCCCAAAAAAAATATATTTTGAACAAAACCCTAAGTGATTCCTTATGGCCCAATTGAAGTTGGTCTATGAGGCATAATGAGGATTGTGTCTTTTTAAGTGAGGAGCACTGACTCACAAAGAAGGTTTGCTTTGAGGAACTAAATAGGAATGTAGTGAGATCAGCAACTGATGTTTATTCTGAACCACAAACACCACACAACATTATTGTAAATGTACTGGACGCATCATCTCAGATAATACAGATCCACTGCTCAGCCGAATACAAATGGATAAAGCATCAGCCTTCCGAGCTGAGGATTGTGGGCTTGTGTCCCTTCTGGGTTGACTTATTGGGGCAGCGGTGGCCTAGTGTTTAGGGACTAGGCCCCAGGATCTGTAGGTTGTGGGTTTGAGCTCCAGAGTAGTAGGTTGCCCTGAGGTACACCTTGAGCAAGTAACCATGCCCATCTCTGCTCCCTGGTGCTGGATATGGCTGCACCCTGCTGCATGTGTGTGTGTGGGTGAAAAGCAGAGGTTGCATTTTGTTGTGTTTCACAAAGACAAATAGTCATGACAAAATATAACCCTCTAGCTGAAGCATGGCGTTGGATATATTGAGCTTAGGCTCATGAGGTCGGCTCCAGAGTGTCCCATTCCATTGACCATGCCTTTTATAGAGATTATACAAGTAGCGTTCAATTGCTTCAAGAAGCTGTACTCACTACGAAGGGACAACTTTTCACGTGTATGTCTTGTATTATGAGCAAGTGATGTAGCATATGCTAAGATTTAGTTTTACCTCACAAAATTTTCTCTCATATTTTTCATTGCAAAATCATTATTCAAAGCCTTTTTTGTTCCTTGTTATCATTAAGTACAAATAATTCTGGCAGTGTTTGTGTAGAGATAGTAATTCTCAAAGTGTGAACTGTGGAAATGGCATATATGGCATATATTCAACATGTTAATAAAGTTTTAAATCAAATCGATGAATGTGCTGTACTGATTTATTCATGCTGCAATATCCCACCAGCTCATATCAGAGCCGGGGGATAGCTAGAACCTCAGTGAAAGTGCCAGAGGATAGACTCTGCTCATTTCCACATAAATAAGCATGTGATGTTGACCAAATTAACAAACAGTGAACCCGTAATTCACTCTCTGCTTCCACCCTGATGTGAGCCACTCCACCCCTGGCTCCCATTTCCCACTCCGCCAATCTTCCTCCGTCCTCATTTTACCCATTCTTCTGATTACACAAACATGATGATGTCGGCACTTCCAAATATCAAATGTGAATTTCAAAGTGCTTTTTTTTTCCACACAATTTCGCCTGAACAGTCACCAATGACCACGATCTCGCTCAAATAAATAGTATGAAAAAGGAGGAAAACTGACAGATAATGATTGAATTAAGGTTTCCACAGTGTATTGTTTCTGTTGAGAAGCATTAATATTCATTGTAACATCATTTCCATCTTCTTTAGTGGGAAGAGGCTGTGTTAAAAATTCATTGTATCATCAATTCAAATTGCTTTTTGATACAGATATTTTTTCCTTCAGTGACAAATGTACATTCATCATTTTGCTGTATGGCTTTGTGTGAATGTATGTGTGTGTGTGTGTGTGTGTGTGTGTGTGTGTGTGTTTGTGATGAGTTGCCAGCCACGTATAAAAAGGTAACTTCATTCTAGAAGTTCTTGATTGTTAAGATGAAGAACATCGTGTTGTGACATTGGAAACTGGATGTCTGTCTCTCGGAGTTCACTAAAACAACCAGCACTTATTTCACTTACAGACTGTGCATGGCCTAAAAATATCCTTACTCAACATTTCTGTCAATAGCAAGAAAATATCAGCAGGAAAATAAAGAGAAACAATATGGTTAGTGTCAGATTTCATGTTAATGTCTCGAAGCCTGCCATTTCCACCCACACTCAAATATTTGGACAGTGTAATTTGATAACACAACATGAGCTCTTGGTTTACACCAGGTGAGGTTATTAATAACAGCTGCCACCTGTTGGTACATCTTCTCTGCATGTAAAAATGTCAAGTGGAGTCCCCCTGAACGAAATGAAAACAGTTATCCTCAGAATCTAATAACTATTTAATCAGGAATTTGAGGCCTAAACACTAATTATTTCTAGAGTTACTTTGACATGTAACACTCTATAATAATTATATTTTTGTTGTTTAATTAATTTTTTTTGCAAATAAAATATAAGAT
This sequence comes from Hepsetus odoe, assembly GCA_017165825.1. Classification (NCBI taxonomy): domain Eukaryota; kingdom Metazoa; phylum Chordata; class Actinopteri; order Characiformes; family Hepsetidae; genus Hepsetus; species Hepsetus odoe. Next base: position 7,526,038 of record CM029377.1, read on the forward strand.
AAGAATAACCCTCTAGTGAAAGCCCTTGAGATGAGCAAGCCCAGGTGTGAGAAAAATGCTATTGCTGGGCAATTTAATTACATTTCATTCAGAATTTACAGAAACATATTTGTGCAGATAGAAAAACTTAAGCTTCCAAATGGCAGTGGATGAATCTCCTCTGGCAGAATTATTTAAATTGAAAAAAAGCCTGAAGCAAAGTCTATAAATCATGCATCTTGAGTCTATATTAGAAATGTGAAAATATACACATGTTGCAGAATATCTGCTGAATCTCACTGGGCAGCCAGGAAAGATGATTTGTTACATAATGTTTCTTTATTGACACCGTAGTACAAACTGCCACATTGCTCTACAAAGTGTCAATGAAAACCACATGAAATCTTCACAGTTCAGGAAGCAGCAGTCACTTCTGAATAACAGCAAGAATTCCTAAGTCAGGAGAGAAACATTGCTCATGGTTCAAATCTTCATTCCTTTCTTTCTTTCTTTCTTTTTCATTTTTGTTTTTGAAAGAGGAGGGGGAAAAGAATGTCCATGAGATTCAAAAAATGTTGCGAGGTGTTGTTCACAGATAGTTGGACTCCATGGTTTATGGGGTGCTGATTTCACATCTCAGTACATCCATAAATTCAGCCGGTGTCTCCTGTTTTACAAGCCAAGCAAACTCCTGTGCATTTTTACAGGAAAAGAGTGTGCTAGGGGTGTTGCCAAAAATGAAATCCCAGAGATTATACAGAAGATACAAAGTTTCTGCTGCAAACGTATCCATTGACTTATAAGTAGCAAACACACTTCAGTGTTTTAAAGAAAAAAAAGAAGTAAGTCATGCCACTTATTTATTTTACACTGGAATTTACATAGATGGTACAAAGGTGTAAGCATCAGGTTTACAAGTAAGAATCACATTCAAAATACCCAACTTAATGCATTTAATGTAGATGTTGTGTTTATCAGTGAGATATTGGCTCATTTCTAACTGAACTGGGTTGCTTTAATGGCGAAAACTGTGGCGCATCCAGCACAGAGTGGATCTGGACCATTTCAGTTTGAATTTGGTGTGTATTTACAGGGTACACTTAAGTAAAAATGGCTTGGAGTGCTGGTGATGATTAATTTGACACTATGGATAAACAGATCTCTGTCTCCTCAGCAGATGAGAGACACAGCGCTGCATAATGGTTGCTTTGGGAAAGGTCATGTGATTATGGAGTTTATTCAGAGGTGTCAGCTGGTGTTAATGATTTGTTTACAACGCAGCAAACCTAATATCCTCATAAACTCATTTTTAAAACATCCATGCATTGGTAAGCTAAAGACTCCACCTAGATCTTCTTCACATATAGTTTTGGGGCTTTAGCTGAACTGTTCTCAGCTTGAGCTGGGCACAGATTACATTAGTTTAAAAAGCAATAATAACAACAACAACAACAACAAAACAATAATAATAAAAATATTAATGTTAATGATAACATCATCATCATCATTATTATTATTATTATTAAAAATAAGACAAACTGAACCAATTATTTTAAAAATTATGAAAAACAAAAAAATGTTCCAATTAAAGAAAATATAATAAAAATGTCCCCCTAGGCTCAGTAGCAGTCAATATCAATACATGTTAGTTTGTCAGGCTTTCAAAACAAAGGGTTTCAACTATTAAACTGTAGATGATCACATATAGGCCACACCAGCAATATATAGCATCAGAGTAAAGAGGCTGCAGGCACCAGAGACAGTTAAACTCATCCCTACACTGCCATTTTATCAAGCATATAATTTATTACTGTACCAAGATCTGACCATGTCGGCATTACCAAAAACTAACAATTCTGACCCCCTTAAAAAAAACAAAACAAAGCATATGTTATCATACCAGCAGAACATGTTATTTCTTCATGTGATTCTGTCAGCTAAGCATGTTTAAATACACTTTGTTTATAACAAAATACATTTTGTTTAAAATGTTTTACATAATGATTTTTATTTTATCCCCTTTGGCCCTTTCTTCAATGGAACAATTTTTTAGCATCCACTTAATTCATTTTAACTGGCTTAGATCTTTGTTAGCCTTCTACTGAAACTATTCTTTTATTTCCCTCGAAAACATCTATTTATTGGCAGGAGACTAGCACCCTTAGTTGTCTGGCAACACTTAGCCATTGTATTTCAGTCCATTGAACGTTTTAGTGCAAAAAACCCAACATATTTTATGTACGTTTCATTTTACCAATCACTCTTTAGTTTAATTTCTAAATATCAAAATTTTCAAAATATTCAATAATAATATTGAATTTTTCAAATATTCAAAATAGCATTACACTTGACCAAATACTCTTAAAAATGACGGCTTCTTTGGAGCAATGTCATTGGTTCCCTAAAGAACAGTGGATGATAATTTAACAGTGAGATGTTTGAACGTGAATCCGAGATTCCAAGAATCATATATCCATGGCTCATTAGTGATTCTCTCTAGGGCTCTTTAAAAATGTGTTTTCTGTGATCAGATAATAATTATGAAATTAGGTGCATATCTAAGACAAGGTAGATATCTAAGACAAAGAGATTCATTCTTTACTCATCTGGACATTAAAATGATTCACTAGTCATTTTTTCGGGGCTCATGCAGGAGTCTTGAGCCACTATTCAGTTCTTCATATTTTCCAGAGAGTCACCTTGTGGCACAAAAACAATTTTATGCCTGTCATACTGTCTTATCTTTGGCATACTGAGTAGAGATTACAACAAATGATTTACTGAGACTAAGGTGGTAAAGTGCCTAAAGAAGGTGCCAGGCACTCAGTATTCAGCTTCAACAGTAAACTAACCACCGGCCTGATCACCTGTAATCATATGCACCTGTTTTCACTGCTTCGTGCCTTAAGTCGGATCTCTTTGTTATGCTTGAATGATTCATACGAAAAATAATCCTCTGAAACTTCTCAGGTTCAAGGACTGGACTGAAAATGAGAGCCAGAACTTTGTACTTCACGATGCCTGGAGAACAATGCCTCACCAATGCATTATAAAACAAAAAATTGGGGGGAGAAAATGTGAAGAAATGAGGCGTGGCTCAGGACAGTATTGTATATATACATGTGTGCTGGCTCTGGTGGTGTGAAGGCAAATGCCTCTTATATCCCATGGAGACAGGAGAGAGGAGGGAGGGGAGAATAATTTGAGAGTGCCCAGACACAGTAAAAATTCAATGATCAAATATAATAGGTTTTGAAGCAGGAGGTCATATTGTCAAGACTTTGTGGAAATGAGGACATACTCAGAAAAAAGAAAAAAAAAAAAAAAACTCTCCACGCTCAAAATACATAGGAAATAAAACACTGTGCTTCAGAGTCTTCATTCTTCTACGATTATAAGAGATTCAGAGGGACCCCAAAGATGACTTGAGGATTTCCTATCACATCTTTTCTCCTTGCTGAATAAGTCCCCTCTCGTGGAATAAAGAAAGAGGTTGGTATTTATTGAGTCCTTAAATGGCATAGCTGTGTGCAATTTAGTGCTCAGTAGGCTAATTAGTACATGTCCAGGCATTGTTTCTGAGACATGCTAAGTAGGCACGGTTATGGCACATGATGTGTGGAAACAGTTTTACTTGTCCTTGAACACACAACAGGACTAGCGGTGATAACAGAAGTAAACTCACATTTATTATGCAAAACTAAAAATGAATTAAAATCATGTTAAAAATAAAAACAAACCCTACCACAACAAAGAATGGCATGTGCATTTTAGCAAGAGTAACAATCTGCATCAAAAAAAGTCAGGAAACCTCAAAGCAGAATAAACAGCTTAGAACATCACACAGTTAAGCAGAACTCCATTACTTATCCAGCCACAATATTTACTTAAATGCCAGTGCTGTTATGGTAATGTTTTCTTCGGTGTCCTTGCACACATAGTATTCCAGAATGAATGCAAGCTGTACAGAGTCCAAGAACATTTCAAATCAAATAATTATATATGCATCTGTATGTATATATTTATATATTACACAAATATAAATTCTTTCCGAACTTTAGAGCATGTCATATTAAATTCACAGCTGGATATAAACAGGAAAAATAAAAATACAACAAACTAATAGTATATGGGTGAAAGAGTAGCCCATAATTCTTTTCGTCCGTGTTGTGTTTTATCATCTGGGTCGCAAAACACAGGTCCAAGGTGACAGTCCTATCCTTCGAGGCTTTTGAAAGAACGTGATTCTGGTGAAGATTACTATAACATTTTGGGTGCAAATATTGGTTTTATGCAAGATACAACTGTGCCATCCACTCCATGGAAATAGCAAGTGATTTCATCTTTTCATCTTGGCTTTAAGAACAGTGGATCTGGAAAAAAAAGCAGTCACCAACTATAGCAAAGCTTCCCTCATGCAGCCACTAGCAAAAAGCAGGATAGCAAGTCCATAGCTCGTAGCTATCCTGGTACCTGGGGAAGAAATTACAGCCACATCAATATCTTAAAGCTGACAAAGGCAAACAGCAAACAGTGAATCGTGGGTATCTATTTCATGCAAGCTAGCAGTCTTCATTTATCACAGACAACATGGATTTTTGCCAGTTTAAGGTCTTGTTATAGCTACTACAATAAATTTAATACAATAAATAAACATCTGAGGGATTCTGGGACAGAGGTCAATACTCATACATATTTGACTTATGGGATATGCAATGCACTCTTAGGTTCCACGAAGGCTGCCACAGAAGACTACGTTTGCTTCCCAAAAGAAGACTTGAGTGTAAATAGATTTTGGTTTACAGAACTTATAATAGTTTTTCTGCTAAGTTCAAAAGTTTGGTTCACTATTTGGAAAAGTGTTATGGGAAGGAGTGGGAGTAGATGCTTTCAGATGTTATATGGTTTTATTATCACTGTCTCCATGGTGGCTGTGCTTGATAGTGTTCCTCAGAGATATTGCACAAGAATCTTTAAACCAAACAGTGTGATACATTATGGGTATTCTCTGTTCAGCAGGGTGCATCGGTTGTACATTACTACACTATTGGGTTGCATCATGGGGTTGTTAGACTGGTCATGTTTTCCTGGGCTAAGCTTTTCTATATAGGCTCTATTCTTCCTAGATTCTTTGCTTCATCTGGAGGTTTTATAAGCTTTCCCACACCCTGCTTATTTAAAAAAAATAAATAAATAAATAAATGTATGCAGAGAACATGCACTAAAATGCTGGTTTGTGGCATCACAAGAGGAACCCTTTTTAGTTTATCATTTTTAGAGCTGGGGAGAGGTTATTTAAAAATATAAATCATTTCGTCTTGCAGGTGCACACTGATACAAATTTCCTTATGGCAAGAGCACAAAAAAGAACACACCCCAAATTAAAGTAAAAGCTTTTTACATTTTCAAGGGAGGCTTGCCATACAAAAAACTGTCACAGATTTTGAGTCAATGCTTACCACTGACCTGACAAGTTGCTGTCTCTACATAAGCAGTTTCTGAATCCATTCACTTTATCCTTCATGCAGAGAAAACTGCTGCTTAAAACCCTACTAGTAAGCACACTGGCTTGGAACTCATCAATCTGAGCATCTTGCATCAGTGATGACTGTGGTGTAGCAGAAGGGCTTTATCTGACCGCATGAGCACATCAGGCAGAATAACTTTTGGCTCATTTATATCGTCTGCCTAATCCCATACGCCATTTAAATTTGTACGTAAAAGCAACTGACACTTGTGTCAAGAAGCTGGTTTGTGAACGCGATGCCCTTTCATTTTATGTCAGCTTAGCCAAGCAGATTTCCTTTGCTTACCAGAAAATTACAGATCTGTGTATTTGCCTTCGGTGTTTTTGACTGTCATTGTGGTTTATCTCTCATGGTGGGCAATACAACCTACATTTAAGCTTGCACACTTTCCCAGCCACAAAGCCACTACCTTGTGCAGCACACAACATTCCTGTGTGTATGGAGGCAAGAAGGCGCAGGGCATGCTCTACTTAAATATGTGGCGATTTGTCAAATGACTAATTGTTGTAGGGAAACATGTTTGTGTGTGTGTGTGTGTGTGTGTTTTTACAAATTATGTAAAGATATGATTTATGAATGATCATGAAAATTATACATAGGAGGGAGTGAATTAATAGATTTACATTTTTTTATGGGACTCATAAACTGAAGCAACCAGCCATGAATTTGCATCAGAAGAATTATTGCATGAAATACAGGTAATTATATTCATGCATTTATAAAGGTAGAAAGCTTGTTGACTAAGAATGAGGCTGTGTTCTCGCTAGGCCATGGGCACCCTTATTTTTTTTCAGTTATTTTCTCCGATTTTCCGGTCTTGTTTTGAACAGTGGAATTAAAGTAGGTGCCCTAAAAACATCAAAGGAGATCTCACAAACTTGTTATGTACCTGTAAAAATAATATATCTCTATAGAAGAGAATGCACTATACAAAAAAGAGTAAGTGAGAGAGAGAGAGAGAGAGAGAGAGAGAGAGAGAGAGAGAGAGAGCGAGAGAGAGGTTGTATATTTAACCATAAAATACCTAATAACAAGGCAACATTGAGGAAATGGAAATTGAAATTTTCTGTAAATCACTGTGACATTTACGGTATTCTTCCTTCAGACTGAGAGCAGTGGTTCTTTGAGCGGAGAGGTGTCTGGGGAGTTTCTCTCTCAGCCAAGTTCAATATCAAGAAAGAGAAAAGTAATGCATGCGAAAGAGAGAGAGAGAGAGAGAGAGAGAGAGAGAGAGAGAGAGAGAGAGAGAGAGAGAGAAAGAGAGAGAGAGAAGGATGGAGGCTCAGGACTCTTTGCTCCTCCCTGCCAGATTTCATTTAGCCCACAGTGATCAAGTGAACAGGAGCATCATGGAGAAGAAGAAGCAGTCGCACTGGGCTCAAGTTTCCCTGCATCTCCTCCTCTTGTGGAGAATAATGAATCATTCCTGCGGGCTGTTTTCACTCAGGGCTGTAACGCTCTCAGAGCCCTCGATTATACATCGCATCTATACATATAGAACCAGCTCTGTCCAATTAGCTATAAGGAGAGCCAGGAGTCATGTCAGAATGTCATGATCCGTAATTAGAGCTCACTGATCTTGCAGATGGCTTACTGGGGAGGTTTAGTTAGGTAAGAGTGCTTAAGGCACTTCAGCTCAAGAAACAAGAGTGAGTGGTAATTATGAACCTTATCTCCATTTGGGTTAGCTTTATTATTACCAGCAAGTTTAATTTGACCTAAGCTCGCCTAGAAATCTTCCTAAGAAATGTATTTTTTCAAGTGCATGTTCAACTGCACAGGCCTGTCTTAACATATCGGTTATATAGCCATCTGCTAGTCTGCCTGCCTGCCCTTCCTTCTTTTTCTCAGTATGTGTAAGAGTGAAACAACATGGACTGCCATCACCCCATGGGACAAAGCAGACTAACTGTCAATGCAGAAGCTCTCACTGTGTTAGAATACAGTCCCAATTGCCTGACTATGCCTAAGAACATACAACATCTCCCAGACTCCTCCACTCGCCTCCTCCGGCATCCAACTGACACATACCTCCAGAACACATAGCCCTTTAATCTAATATGTTATGTCAGTTCAAATGTGGATCAAGACACTGCTTTTGTTTGGTTTATAAGGTTCATTTTAGTGCATTTCCTCTGACAGCTTGCCTTTAATCACATCTTAATGCACCGTGAGGTTCAGGCATTCATTATTTTTTAAAAGACTGTCAAAAGTTGCCTGATAATACAGGCCTCCAGCAACATACTTTTACATTACAGCCTTCTTGTGGGAAATCAGAATGTTGAGGCAAACAAGTTTCTAAAAGATCCTAATAAATTTACTATTTAGAGCACCATTATCACCCTTATGCAATGCCGCCTTTATTGAATTGATGAGTGAAGTTATGGCTTTTACTGGCAGCAGAAACGGCCCTGTAAAGTCCTTTACAGGCACGCCTATAAATTCCATTATGAGTTCTGCTGCAGTTCGTATAAAGCTTATTACAAAACCTATTCAGTTTCAAAAGTTACTTTAAGAATTTGACTTAACTAATGCAATCTGTCATGGGAGTGCCAGCTGAGAGTTTTCATAGTAAAATCACTACTGCTTCCCTGTTTGCACTACTTTTAACTACTGTCCAAATTAAAAATGGTTCCCACCATTTTTGTAAATAATAAGAATCAAACAGCTATAACAATGTGTATGGGTAAATGTTAGCAATTATTACTGTATTTTTATTGTAATTCCAATTTTCCTTCATTTTAACTGATTAAGACAATGGTGAGCAATGGTGTTTTAAGTATTATTGATTAAAAACATCAGGCAGGCTCTCTTTCAGAGAGGAACTCAAAGAGAATGATCTACAATAGCTGTACCTCCACAAAATACTGAAAGTACAAACTGGGGAACTTGTAATTTCAGCTCATACCTTTGGGGAACCATTAAGAAAGTCCATTCTTTCTATGATTTTTTTGCACAAACTATGAACTGTTAACAGTGTGTGTTATAAATTTACTGATCAAAAGTGTCTGTAGCAGTCAAAGCTATGGAAACCCCACAATAGTGTAAATATTATATAGATACATACAATATAATTTTAACCTAAACTGACCAAACGCTATAACGCAGGCCCCTCTTACCTGATCCTGCGCTGTGTTTTACTGTTTTTGACTGTGACGATTGGGAGGTAGAAGTGGACTGGGAGCGCTGGTCTGAACTCATCCCGTTGCTGTCTTGGCCTAAGGCTGAGCTGGTCTTACGGGGCTTCTTATCCGTCAGGTGCAGGGGTGATGTCTTCTTGACGAGTCCTCTGCGGACTGTGGCATTGACCTTCAGGTATGCCTGGGCTTTGTACTCCTTCAGTTCTCCGTAGTTGGCATCAGTGACTCGGCACTCATACAGTCCCTCGTCGCTCTTGCTCACTCTTGAGATTTGTAGCTTGTGGGAAATGTCGTTGCCTTGGACCTTGACTGTCTGTGGAGGAAACGGAGGACAAAGTTTAAGTAACATTCAATCTGTCACTCTATCACAGTGTTTTAGTTTTTTTTTATTTTGCATGGATGCGTGAAAATAGCAATTGTACTTTCAATTTTCAGAGAGCAGGTTTCTGTCTTTCAGCAACAGTGCTGGCAGCTGGACGGGAGTAAACACTACCAAACCTCATGACTATACCAGACAGACATTTGTTGCATTAGATGCAGGGAGAATTTATTTTTCTCATTTTCTCATTAACCCAATCTGCATAAAGAGTTATATTCAGCTTACATTCCAAGATGATTGGGAGTTAATGCAAGAATAACTTTGTGCATGCTTACACTTATTTTAGTTCCTTCATCGTCTGGGTCAGGCTCTGGTATCAGCTCCATCTAGAATTCAAAAGAAAGCATCAAAAACATCAAAGACTGCCTTCAGGTTTTCATCATTTAAAAAGTCCAACCCGCTTCATCTCAGGATTCACTTGCATACCAACGCAGCCTGTAAATATTTTAAAAACTCAAAAACTTTTTTTTTTTTTGTTCAAGGAGAGGAAAAGACACCGTTCCCTTTCAACACAGTGTTTTTCTGACTTGACACCTTAAGGGAAAGCTACCGGTTCATTAGAACAGTCACAGAGCCACACAATACGTCAAAAGCTATTTTCTCTGTTTAAGAAGGTAAAAATATCACAGCTAAGGATCTCACATGCAGAACTCTGACTATGAGGCTCTAGGTAGGCAAACCTATATATAGATAGATAGAGAGAGGGACACATATGTGTAGATAGGTAGGTTTATTTGTTTCTCTTCATGAGCCCAAAGAATACCAAACATGGCTAAACTTTAAACCCTGCAATGATTTTAGTGAAAACTGAAATGAATACCACATGGACTGCTGCCAAGGGAAGTCTTGCTGACTCCAGTTTCTGAACAAGACTATACTGGTTTTATTGCAGGCGTATAAAATTGACACCTTTGTAACTCAGTGTTATTAGTTGATTTGTGCTTTAAAGCAAGAACATGAAAGAAGATAGAAACACTGGGCCTTTTCTGACTGGCAGAGATCTTGGTAAGCTTTTGAAGCCTAGACACAAAAGAGAATTGAGTGTAAAGATAGTGCAGCAAATAGTGTTTATTTAAAAGTTAGAAACTCATAAGGCTTGCTCACCTACTGCAAGAAAGTGCAAAAAAAAATAACTCAAGTCTTTTTCCCACTTCCTCCTGCATGGTGTACTTTATCTCCATTAGCTCCCTGGAACTTACCATCAAGTTGTGTACTTTAAAATGCCACTCATTTAAACCAGACCTCCAATAGCTGCCCACTCTGAACAAATACAATTAACCTAATAGTGAGTTAATGAATTTCCAATTGCAATCCTTATTCCTGGCATTCATTTGGGAGTTCAACATGCTCCTATTAGTCCCTGAGTTGCTATGTTTGAATAAAAAAAAGAAGGCTCCTTGGTCACCACAAAACAAATCTGTTTTACTTCATAGATACATAAGTCATGTATAATGTGTATGAAAGTCAAATGATGTCAGAAAATAATAAAAAAGTAAATACACTTTTACAAGATTAGTACTTTATTATAAGATTTCAAGAGACCTGGAATGAGATGCTTATCTTCTTCACCACATTACAGGACAGAGTTTTCAAATAATTCATTCTGTTTTGCCTACCAACAGTCTGCATTTAAATTTTAAATACATAAGTGGTCCTTTTTGAACAGAATGTTCTTGATAGACCACTTCTGATTATTTTCTCTTTACAATAAACTCCTTTATTCAGAATGCCTTGTCATTTCTTTGTGCTCACTGAAATTGACTTCTTTTAAAAGGTACCCCTGTGATTATTTTGCATAATGCATGAGGCTCTAGGGTCTCAGCACTAAATTAATGTCAAGGAAGGAGAATGGAGTCATTTATGATAAAATATAGACATAATTCCAATGAATGACCATGGCCATGTAGCATATGCACCTCATTACCATGAAATGTACCTTTCCTCTCTGCTCGACCTATACTATATTTTTGAAAGTGTATTGCCTTTTGTTTGCAAGAATAAAAATATTTTTTAAGTAAACTAATGCATATATACATGCAGTGATAGCTGCTAAGATATAGAAGAAGTTGTTTCATTCTTTTAAAGCTTGCTGATAGTGCAACATGTTCTTCTATTGCTGGACTTTGCCCTGTGTTTGAGGAACAGAATCCAGATGCATTATAATGCTAGTGCCAGGGGCTTAGCAAACCCTAGACCAGATGAAACGCAGCAGAAGCAGCACAGTCGCTGCTTGAGTAGACATATGCTAAACATACTCTCCTTCTCTCTTAACGACCTTAGGGCTCTGTGTAATAAAACAAATGTGTGTGCATCTGCAAAATTTCACAACACAACCCCTACTAGTGCAAGATGAGCAAGCTCTGGACTTGCACTTTTGAGACTAAGAAGATAATAGCTAATTAAGTTCTTTCATGCACTTAAGCAGTTTTCCAAGTAATCGCACATCAAGATGTATGGTTAAAGACAATTATCCAGGCCGACTGCACTATAAGTATCTCTCATGATCAGCATTGCAGTGCTGCATTGGATTGTCAGTGTAATATTTGCCTTAATATGTTTCGATTGGTTGTGGTTTATATTTGGGTGTCATAACCTGGAAACGTTCTTTAATGACTATTTAAAATATAAAAATATTAATAATATTACTGATATTTAATATTTAAAAATGCTAATACTAAATACTCAGAATATTATTACACTTTATTAAACTATTGCCCATCCAGAAATAATGGTGCCAAGAAATGCTACTGCAGGATGGTGTACAGCACACTCTTGTAAATGTCTTCAGGTTTGTTTTTGAATGACCAGTCAGCGATTTCATTCATGAGGCAAGGTTTGGCCCTGACGTTTTCTATAATTGTCAATATTTCATGCTTCCTTTGACCACCTGAAATGTACCCAGTTGTATGCTTTAAGTTTTTAGTAGGTCTTCAAACTATCCTTTCTTTTCAGTTCTCAGTACATTATGCTGCCCTGAACAGAAGAACCTGAACATCCGGGGCAAAATGAAATTAGTGAGCTGTCACATTTGTCCCATTATTGTCAAGAGGTATGTTTCCATTGTGCGTGTCACAAAAAGTCATTTTGTGTTAACTTCACTTTGGGTTGTTGATGTATCATTAAATCATATGAACTAGTATACAGATGGACTCATTTACATCAAGAAATCTTGATTAAGCTTAGCAACCCATACTAGCAGTCATAGAAACACTGTGATTTATGCTTCATGAATTTTAAGTCCACGGAGTTCCATAGGAGTACAAGTACTTATGCGTAAAATTAGACTTGCTAATTGTAGTGCGCTTGGCAAGAGACAGATGTTGTAAATTGATTTAATGTCAAATTCACATAAGAACACCTTTAAAACCAAATGCTTAGAATGGTGTAGAACTACCTTATGCAGGTATAACAGCTATCGCCTGTTGCCAGCTATTACCTGAAGCTTAGGGTTCACAAGATATGTGCAATATGTGTGCAGTGATGTTTGTTAACAAGAGCAGATCTTTTCTGTAAGTTAGTTCTGTAAATTGCAATTGAGAGGTCTCCTTGTATAAAACTAGTGTTGTCCACCACATCCCACAGATGCTCAGTTGGATTGAGATATAGGGAATTTGGAGGTTAAGTCACTGCCTTGAAGTTTTCCTCAAACCATTCCCAAACCATTTTTGTAGTGTGACATTATCCTACGGAAAGAAGTGATTGGGAGCAGTGGTGACCTAGTGGTTAGGGACTTGACCCCAGGATCGGAAGACTGTACTTTTCTATCAGTAAACTTTGCTATAGCTTAAAAACCTCTTCGCCTCATCACTGACTCCTCGAATCTCGGTTCTCAATCGGAGAATCCAACAGTGGGTTCAAATCCCAGAGCAGTAAGTTGCACTGAAGTTCACTGTGTGCTGTGCTCTGGTTCACATTGACAGAAAACAGTCACTTTCACTTTCATATGTGTCAAATTAACTTTCATGTGAAAGTTAGCAGCAGGCTGAGAGCTGAACTCTCATTCACAGCCATCTTTTTGTTTTCATTATTCTGCAATTAATTGGCAACCTTGAGCCATGTTGCTTGCTCCCTGATTCCATCATTGGAGTAATGAAAGCAAAGAAAATCTCAGCATCTTTAACTCTGCCACCTCCAGCTCTAATGTCTGTCTTTTTGTCAGTGCCACCATTCAACATTCTCAGAGCAAACATTGTATCTGTAGTGCTCTTTCTTGGTATAAAACCATACTGCTCACTAATCATCACCAGTTTTCTTAACCAAGCATCAACTGCGGTGGCCTAGTGGTTAGGGAGTTGCCCTGGAGCGCAAGATTGTGGGTTTGATTCCTTCACCAATCGGTTGTGCTGTGCTGTGTTTCACAATGACAAGGGTAGTCACTTTCACTTTCACTAATCTATCCCACAACTTCATGCTGTGGCTAATCAGCTTTAACCCTCTGAATGTGAATTTTTGACATACAGTATCGATAGACATCTTCATTCCCTCTAACTTTCCAAGATTGTATTAAACTATTTTTTTTGGTTAGAAACTCGACTGATCCAGTCTGGAAATCTGTCTCATTGTCCATTTATTGATTTGGCAAAAGTTTTGCATAGGTTGCCTTTCCTGATGTAACCCTCCCCATTTATCCAGAGTTGGGACCAGCACAAAAAATACACTGACTTGCGTATCCCAAGTGTGCACTATAATGAAGTGATTTATGTTATTCACTGTCTATGGTTTTATTGTTATGGCTTCTAATGTGGCAGTGGTGGCCTAGTGGTTAGGAATTTGCCCCTGGATTGGAATATTGTGGGTTCGATTTCCTCACCTGTAGGTTGCCCTGTCACTGCTCCGTCACTGCTCCCCGGGTGCTTTCAATAACTGAATTTCATTGTGCTGTGCTGCATTTCACAGTGACAGGGGTATTCACTTTCACTTTTTATTCGTGTCAAAAGTTTATAGACATCTTTTTTTCTATAGTTTTGTTTGAATAAATTCTGTTCATTGTTTGTTTGCTTACATTTGTTGCAGTTATGTTGGTATATCTGGATAGATTTTATTTGTTTTCGTCACAGGAACATGAGGTCAGGCTCTGATGTTGGCATATTAGTTCTGGATTACGAACATCACTCCATCTCAGACGTATTGGATGGAGCTCCATCACTCCAGAGAACACGGTTCTATTGCTCCACAGGCCAATGCTCAGGTTTTTATACCTCTCTAGTCAAAGCCTGGCATTAAGCCTGCTGACTTTAGGCTCAAATACCGTTACTCCAGAGAATCCGCTTCTACTGGTAATGCTTTTCCATGGAGATAGAGAAGCTGTGTGAGCAATTAAAAACCTGTGTCAGCAATGGGCACAGCTTAAAGTAGTTAAATTTACAAATTAGAAAGCATCTGGTTAGTTTTGGCAGGCTTGATTTTAAGGCTTAACAAATCTGAAAGGCCTAGCTCTATTTAATTAGCCAATGAAATGCTACTCTATAGACACACCAACAAATAATCAACACTTTTTTTTTGGTTTGTTTTTTTTTTTTTTACATTTTTTAGCATAAAACAAACTAGGAAGGGTATTTCCTTTGTACATGGAATAATTCTTTTTCAAGTTTACAAAATCTCATTGGAACCAATGTCAGCAATATACTGCAATAAAAGAATTCACTTTAGTTAATGTTCTACATGTTCTATAAAGGATCCTTATATTTGGTGTGGTTCTGTTTCTTATTAACACCACTTTGTGCACAGGGAAATTAAGAAGAAGGAATATGCATTACTTTCATCCAAAAAAGGGAGATTATTAGATATAGTTCTTAAATACACATATATACAACCATGATAACTCCAACTATACAGCCAAGCATATTTCAGACTAAAATCTATGCCATATAAGTCAGGTGTGGAGTGGGAAGGTGTAGGTTCTCTGAGCTGGCAGAAGAAATTGAATAAATTTAGAATTTAATGTGCCCTGTGCTGAATGTAGATCAGAATTACCAAAAGTGCTGGCAGAAAGATGACCCAAAATGGATTTATGCCCAAATTAAATTCTAATTATCATTCAAAATTAATCAATTTTTGACCCACTAGGTACATGTTTTTACCCAGTTACACAAGTTAACAAACCATCTAACAAATATATTTTAACATGAGTAAATTCTAATACTAGTATAAGCTGGTGGTCAAATATTTGCTAAAAATAATTATGCTGTTTAAGTAGTTAGCTAACAGGTGTAAGCACGTCTCCCTGTGGGTGCATTGTTAGTCCTGCATGAGGTCATTTGGGATCAGCAGATGAGACTTAGTATGGCAAGGAAGACAACTCATATGATTGATGGCTTCAGCCTTGAACTAGACATGCTGCCTGCTCATGACTGACAGCCTAAAATGAATTATTTCACTCAGATTCTGAGTGGATTCGGTCTACATCCCTTCCCTCCAGCACATGGTCACTTGTTTTTTTCTTTTTTTTTTGCAGTCAGTATATATGTCTTTACTGGCCCCTGACCTCACTGTCTGGTCTGCAAAAGCAAATCAATATGAAACGTAGGGTTCTGTAGACCTTAGTAAAAACGAGTCTTGTTTTCAGGTCTAGTGCAATGCAAAGTACGTGAATTTGATATGAATTAAAGACATCATCCACACTGGCACAAACTACTGCACAGAATTTAGAATCAGCAATTAATACACAAAAATTTCACCGTTATCTTAAATGTTTATCCTGAGTTGCATCACGGATGGTACTGGAGCCTGTTCCAGGTCACACGGGGCAAAAGATGAAGAAACACTCTGGACAAGTCACCGATTCAGGGCAGGGCAGGCGCCAGACACAGACGCTCAAACACACTCACACCTAAGAGCAATTTAGCATCTCCTGACATACATGCCATTGGATGGTTGGCAGAAACTGTAGCACCCAGAGGAAATCCACGCAAACACGAGGAGAACATGCAAAGTGCTCACAGGAATGATCCAGGCCACACCACCTAGGAATCAAACCCAGGACCTTCTTGCTGTGAGGTACAGACTCCCACTTTGCCACCTTGCTGCCTACTATTGTAACGGTGGCGGGGTGCGGGAAGGACGTCAGTGCAGAGCCGGGAGTCAGGAACATAATGAATAAAACTATATCAACCAAAACAAGATCCAAAGACTGCAGTTCTAACCGAAACAAGACAAGGAGCTGCAGTCTAAAACAAGTTAGCAAGAATGACCAAAACCACCAGTGAGTCATCGGGGCTTAAATAGCAGCTCCAATGAAGCACACCTGTGCCTTCATGAGCTCAGGTGTGCTCAGACAGAACAGAGCGCCCTCTACCATGGAAAAATAGCAAACAATAATATCCTGCCAAAATCTGAAACTACAGAAGAAACTCCTTATTTTAGCAGAGCACTCTCCAATTTCTAGGACCAGAGCATTTTCTACAATACATTTAAATCCGATTAAAAGACTGAATCAGGTGTGACACACAAAGTTGCAATAAAGTGGCCCCATGGAATGTAAGTCTGGAGCCAATAATGTATGAAAGCAATTTTAAGAAAGAAAGAAAGAAAGAAAGAAAGACCAATTCATTCTTTTTATTAAATTGATTAGTGTCAAACATGCCTTATTCATTAACCAGATATTAAACTGCTGGAGGATGGGAATACTTTGGGCGGCAGAGATCTTGTACTTGTTGTAATTACTTTCATTCGTTTAGAAAAAGGCTTTAACCTCAAAGCTTGGAAGTGTTGTTAGAAGTCACAAATGTTTATCATGACCACATTGCCTTAGGAATCATAAGCTAAACATACTTATTCAACTCACATACCAATTAGGCATTTTTGGTACTTAAATGACAACACATCTTTTGTAATTTTAAGGCAATCAGAAAATCTGTATTTTGAAATCTATCTAAAAACCTCAAAAGAAAAGTCCCATAAATGATAAGATTAATGTTTACAGCTAGGCAAAGTATACATTGGATGATGCAATTAGGTGCTGTTACTGTTATACTAAAAGACTAAAGTAAAATCTATATAACATAAATGTACAATGCCATATATTAACAATCTATAAAAGGTCATTAGTTGCAGAGTGCTGTCTTTTTAAAGCGTGTCCATATCAAGTGGAAGGAACATTTTTTCATTTACTTTTCAGACTAACATAATGCATACCCAAGATAATCGCAGGAAAACATATTGTGCTTAAAATGAATCATTGTTTTAGAGAAAGGAGATCTTATGGCGTCTTTATGTAGGCTACATTAAGCCTTTAACTAGATGGATCCATGACAGAAAGGGAGCCCATGGTTCACTGATTCTAAACTTAACACATTAAGGTTCAAAACCAAAACAATATAGAAATAGAGAAATAAAGAAGGTGTGTCCCATGTCCATGTGTCCATATGAATTGTTTAAACTACAAATTGCTCTTGATATTTACTCTCAGTTGAAGCTCTGGATTTCTCCTGTGACGGTCGTTGTTAAGGAGGGAAAACCAGCTTGAATACCTGATGTCTATGATGGGTTCTCCCGCATAGACATAGGGTATTCAAGCTGGTCATTTTGAAGCTGAGAAAAGAAGAAAAATCCATTAGAGCTATTTCCGAACACTGTGCATACCAAGTACTGCTATTTGAAATGTCCAATACTTTAGATTTAGGGAATTTGAAGCCATTGGTATACTGAGCAGGAGCACAGAACCTGTTGCTTAAGGAAAGCAACAGCTGATGATAAACAAGTTGTGAGAACAGTAACGTAAAACCCCAAAACAATAGCCTATGACCTAAGACAAAACCTCCACAGGGAGGAACAGGAGGTACCACAAGCCATTCTTTGAAGAAGAAAAGTGAAAGTGACTGTCATTGTGAAACACAGCACAGCTCACAGTGAGAAACAACAAAATGCTTCCTCTGCATTTCACCCATACACACATGCAGCAGTAGGTAGCTGTTTAAAGCCCCCAGGGAGGAGTGATGGGGACGGTACCCTGCTCAAGGGTACCTCAGAGCAAACTACTGGTCTGGGTTTCGAACCCGAGGCCACAAACTGTAAAACCATTAATCAGAAAAAAGAGTGTAAAAACAGTGACGAGCCACAGACTTTCTGAAATTGTTTTATGGAGTGATGAGACAAAGGTCAGTCTCTTCCAAAGTGGTGGAAAGGTCAAAATATAGAGAAAGAAAGGGTATGCCCATGACCCAACACATAAGATCATCTGTGAAGAAGAGTGGAGGAAGCATCATTGCTTGGGCTTGTGCGACTTCGTCCGGAACAGTAATCTCTATTCATAAAGTAACTCACAATGGTAGCAGCAGAATGGTTTCTAAAGTCTACAAACATTTAATCTGCCAGTTTCCTGAGATATTAATCAGGAGGAACTTTATCATCCATCAAAACAATGATCCAAATTGCACTGCTAAGTTCTTGAAAGGCTTCATCAAGGGGAAAAAAAGGAAAGTTTTGCACTAGCCAAGTCAATAACAATATCTTTACCAGGAGGCTGATTAGAGAAACCCCAATGAACAAAAAACAGATACTGTGAGAAATTCCCAAAACCAAAGGAGAAATCAATAATTTAGTAAAGTCAGTGGAATGCAGGTTCAAGTTATGCAAGCAAAAGAAAATGCAGAAAATATCAGGTGGCAGTCACTTAAATCTACTTCATTT
The DNA here is from genome assembly GCA_017165825.1 of Hepsetus odoe. NCBI lineage: Eukaryota > Metazoa > Chordata > Actinopteri > Characiformes > Hepsetidae > Hepsetus > Hepsetus odoe. The sequence continues at coordinate 7,544,691 of CM029377.1, forward strand.
TTTTCTGATCTAATACTTTTTCCCAATTAAAAAACAAATTCTCAAATACAAAAATTACTATGCGGTTTAACATATCTAGAAGTAAACACAAGGGAAAAAAAGCTGAAAATCTGATCTTTCATCTCACATTAACCTATTGATCTTAAAGTTAAATGTGTTAAGTAGCTTATTTTAAAAGATGTGCTTTATGTGTTTAAAATGCTTGTATCAGAGATTAACATTTTATTTTAAAACCACTTCTGCAGAAATCAATGTCATGTTTTCTAAAAATGTCTTACTGTACATTTTGAAGTACATTTGCCCTACATTTCCAAGGCCAAGGGTCCATTCAAGAGGTTTTTCATGTTTCCATGGTTATTATGACTGCATCCAAGATGCAACAGGGTGCAAACTGAAGAATCATCACAAAGAATATTGACTAGTATAGCATCCATCTCTGCAAACAAACATTTATGGGCTTGTAATAAACAACCAATTCAACAGCCTAAAGGTCCTCTTTATCAAGTAAAAAAAAACTTGGTCTACTGGAAACCAAAAGCTGCAGTGCTGTGATGATTCTGTCAAGAGATACATAACTGAGAAGGAAAAAAAACAACTGCACTACATTTTCTGCAGTGCCTCGAGACTGTTTCTAAAAGGGTCATTCTGAGTGACAGCTAAGCTGTCAACAAGAGTAAATAAATGCTGGTTGGACAGCCATCATATTTATTGTACTGAATAAACTCTAGTCTTACTTTTGTATGGCGAATAATTTTTAGAACTGACTGATGCCCCTTAGGCTAAAAATCAGTTCAAGAAGAATAATGATAATGTTTTGGAGCTGTTAGAACAAAACGCAGTTCACTTGTAAAACTCCTGTTTAACTACTGTAAGCTTACACATCTAACTGACTTTCACAAGGGATGGTTCAATTTAGAGTATCTCTAAAACAGCAAGCCATGTTTGGAGTTCCTGGTCTGCAGGGGTTAGTATCCCACCAAAAAAAGTGCAAGAAGCTGTTGATAGCATCATGGGTGCCCAAGGCTTACTGATACATATTGAGAGCCAAGGATAGCTCATCTGGTCCAATCCCCAGAGCTCCTGTTGCACAAATTGAAAAATGTCAATGTTGTTTAGAAAATAAAGGTGTGATAAAACTCCTGGCACTCATGATGATGTTCCTTTGACAATTACCACTTTCCTAAAAATTGTGGACCAAGCATACCTACATAGTGTATCAAGGAGTTTTTATACTATAGAGATCTTGAGACAACAAAGTAGTTCATTTGACATCTATCCATCCAACCATTTTCTGCCGCTCGTCCCAAACGGGGTCACGGGGGAGTGCTGGTGTTCAACCCAGCACACACAGGGCGAGGACGGGGGACGCACCCTGGACAGGTCGCCAGCCCATCGCAGGGAGGAGTGGGACAGGAACGGCACCTTGCTCAAGGGTACCTCAGGGCAACCCATTGGGAAGGGGTTCCAACCCACGATCCTCCGATCATGTGGCCGACGCCCTAACCACTAGGCCACCACTGCCCCATTTGACATCTAATATATTTATATTCTTTACAATTTACAAATTTTTCTCACATTGTTAGTTGTGAATACCGGTGGATTAATTTCCTTCAGGATCAATATGTCTTTGTTTTTCTGTTTTTTTTTCCCTGATTCTGACTCAGAGAGAGATCAAAGCTTTGACTTGGTCGGCATATTCTCCAGATCTCAGTCTGGTCAAGCATCTGTGGGATGGGCTTGATAAACTAATCTGATCCATGTACACCAGCACACCTTCAGATGTCTTTTGGACTCCATGCCATAATGCCTCCAAGCTGTCTTGGCTGTATGCGAAGGACCCATTGCTGACACTGGCATCTAATGGCTCACACAGTTTATGCTATCTCAATAGAAAAGTGTTGCCAGTAGAATGTGTGCTTTAAAGCAGCCAGCTCTGAGCTTTAATTCAGCAAGCTTAATGCTGGGCTTAGACAAGAACGGTGTAAAACTCCCAGCACTGGGCTGTGGAGCAGTACAACTGTGTTCTCTGAAGTAATGGGGCTCCATTACTCATTGCCTTTGAGAGTGATGATTTTTATCAACAACTAATCAGCAAACGTCAAGACCTGACCTCACTAATTCTCCTGTGACTGAATGCAATTAAATCTATCCAGATGTTACAACATTAAAACAACTGACAGGTGAGGTTAATAATGCTGATTATGCTGTTAAAGTGGCATCTAACTAATGAGGGGGATATATTAAGAACAGTCCATTCTTTAAGTTAAAGGTGCTTGAAGCAGAAAGAAACAGCCATGCATGAGGATATGAGTCACTTTGACAAGGGCCACATATAAAGGACATGATGATTTTCAAAATGGCAGATTTTGTCGGTTATTCCCAACAATATCTAGTGATTAGTAGGTAGCAAAAAGGGTGCAGTTAAGAAAAACCTGTGAATCAGTTAGATATGATGGCTAGCCCATCTGGCCGGATCCTAGAAAAGAGCAACTGATGCACAATGTGCTGAAAAGGTTGAGGCTGGCTGTGGACGGTTTGGGGGTGTTTAGCCATAGATTGGACAGAGTACCCGTGCTGTAATCTGTCCATTGCTGACAGCATCTACAATAGGCATGTGAGAATCAGAACTGGACCATGGTTCATTTTGAGACTGTGGCCTAGTCTGTGAATCAGATTTTCCTTCAGCTGGAAACGAAGGCACCAAGATAAACTATGTGAGCAAAGCAAGCTTGGGGGGGCAGATCTGGGCAATGTCCTGCTGGGAAACCTCGACCCCTGCTATTCTTGTGAATGTTACTTTGACACATATCACAACATTATTGTAGACCAAGACTGCAACAACTATTTATGGATGGTTTGAGAAACATGTTTTTCCAGGTGTTAACTAAACCTTTAAACTCACTACATCTCAATCCACTTAAGCATCTTTGGGATTTGCTGGTGAACCAGTGTGATCCACAGAGGCCCACTGTTTACAAGTGTTGGAACAGCTGCTAATGTCCTGGTGCCAGAAGCTGCAGGACACCTTTTAAAGTCTTATGCAGTCCTACACATTATTACACTAGTTATTTTAATGTGAAATAAATGTTAATTTTGTGTTTTAGAAGCTCATTCTTTCTTCATACGATGGGCCACTCCATTATATTTTGAGTCATAATGAAACACAAAGCTTATCAATGGTCATCAACACAGCTGTTCCACGAACCCACAAATATACATAATGCATTTAATCAGGCCTCAACGGCTGCCACTCAGTAAAATAAGCCTTTCCTATTCTCTGAAAATGACTTTCACACAATGAGGCGCAGTGGCACTTAGAGCTCTAGATCGACGTCCTTAATCAAAACAGTGTGGCAGTTCCATCTGAGCAGGACGTGTCAGCCAAAGCCCTTTGAGTGACTGCATTTCATTTGGTGGCAGGAATGAAAGGAGATAGGCCCGTTGGCAGACCAGAGGGCAGAAGGCTAAACCCAGAAGGGGGTCAAAATCATCCCACACATCAAGCAGACCCGTCTGTATTTAATCTAATCTGCCACTTTTATGTGTGGGCACTCATCTCCTTTACGGCCGCAGGCAGCCATCCACAGGTCTCTGTTCCAGAGTCACAACTGCCTCCTAATTTATCCCATTATAGAAAAGGTCTGAGGGCTGCTCCGTCACAGTGTGTGTGTATTATAGTGTAGCACAGGAATTGTTAGGAGGCACATGCTGGTTTCGTTAAATCAGAAAGCAGTGAATTTCTTTTCAAACTTTAAAACCTTTATTTAAATCTAAATTACCCTAAAAATAAATATCCGTCTCTTCAAGGATAGTGTGTTATTAAAAGCTTCTTTATCCACTGCCTACTATAATTAATCCACAACTATATGAGGAATGAAACCCAACCAATTTCTCAAACACATTTTTTTCACATGTGTGTTTCACATGTGTTTCACACATTTTTCTTTTCTTATTTCCTTCTTTTCTTTTTCTTGCTGGTTTCTTAAAATATTTTGTGCTTTAAATAAATTGGCAACACTTGCTACCTAAGCTACATTTTGAATTCCAGGATTCAGTATGAATGCTTTGCTTGAGCATAGTTGCCTCTAGTGGACAAACTAACAAGCTTCTGGCTTTATTCTTATGCAGGAGTTTTCATTATCTCTTATAAATATAATATCAAAATTGGCTAGCAGTAAAAAAGCTATTCTCATTGCACAAGTTGTCATTTTACAATGTATGTTTTAAATGTTAACAAAAATGTTAGTATCAGTAAATAAATGTATAAATAAATTACATTTCTTCAACTTGGAACCAATATGGGCAATTTAAAGACAGAACAGAGCCATTTAAATGGGAAAATAATCTCTTACATAGTTATGCTTTTACAGAGTCATTACTTTTACTTAAAAAAAAAAATAAATAAAAAAATAAAGCATTTGAAGAATCCTTCAGGGTGTACTTTATAAATCTGTTGTTATTTCAAATGTTCTGATTGCACAGGTGGTAAAATGGACCTCTTTCTTCATTCTGTGAACATGATTCTTTGTATCAAACAAAAAATAAAAAAGCCCCAGCCTACTCCACTGCTTCACCACAGGTGACATTGATTGGAGTGAAGAGATAAAAGACAGCGAGTGAACAATTGGTGCAATTCAATCAACACACGAGTGTCCAGAATTGTGCATGGCTTTGTCATATCCTTTTTGCTTGTAAAAACTTGTCTGACCAAGCTTAAAACAACTCAAACTTGAATTTAATCAAGCTGGTACCTCTACTACTCCTTCACAGGATGACATGGGCACACATATTTGCACCTGTGGCAAGAGCAGTTCCAGACATGTTCTTGCAGAGGATTGGACGGATCAAATTTGAGTCATTCCCTAATTGGATGCCCTCGTGCCAAGTGTCTTCAAAGAGAACAACTTTTGTTTTGATCTAATAAATTGAATTGGACTATGCTGCTGGCATCCTCACTGCATACTGCATGCTCACTAAATCCCCCTCCCCCACAATTCTTCTGCCCACTCATTTTTTATCCCTGTCTCCCTCTTTCTCTCTGTATCTCTCCAGCTTGTCACAAGACTATGGATGTTGCGGAAAGCTCAGCTGTGTGGAGTCACCAAATTCTCTTCAGTTCAAAGTCAAGGTTTATTGGATGCAGGCCTGTAACCCCTCGATACGATAAAACAGGACTGGACAAGGACTTCCTGTCTGCTGCTTTGGAGAACTAAGGTAATTCAGTCCTGCACATTCACTCATTTAACACAGCATAGTTAAGCTGATCCTTAATGACCTCCTTAAGGGAAAAAATGACCCATCAGCCTTGAAATATGAGCATCCCCCCATGATTGCTTCGAAGGCGAACCTTAGCTCCTAAGCAAACAGCCTCTGCACATCACATTATAAAGGTATCAGTGAACAATCCACACAGCTTAGGAAAATCTCTGGCAGCTGCATGAGGTCTTCTCCATTCATTCTATTTAGGGTTTGTACCCTAGTGTATGTTCTAACTTACAGTACATAGACTAGCAGTTGAAATATTGTTTTGAATCCAAGACAGTAAAAATATTTATGCCAATTTGTAGATCACAAGGGTTGCCCTATTTCCTAATAATAGAACTTTATTTGTAACGGTTGCCATGTCTGTAAAAATGATGCTTTAATGTCAGTGCTCTTCTCTATGTGCAGACATGCACCAGCATGTGTCTGACAGGCAGGACAAACATTTGCTCTGTCGTGCTGGCACAGTCTCTGAGGCCAAACGTCATGGCATTTACAAGGTGGCTGAAATGCCTCATCTTCTGACTCTGTTTTGAGCTAAACAAGTCCATCAGTAATGCAGAATGCTGTGGCAATGCAGAATAATATTTAACATGTTTCATACATTTTGTAGTCCATGTATTTTTGGCCTTTTATCCTTCTGGATTGACATTTTCACACAGGTAAATGATAATAATAATAATAATAATAATAATAATAATAATAATAATAATAAGAAGAAGAAGAAGAAGAAGAAGAAGAAGAAGAAGAATTCATTTAAAAAAATAGAGTGAATAGGAAGAAATATAGGGATAATGCAACAGGAAATTACAAATACCTCATATATTGTTTCACTTATTTTCATTACATCTTATTTATCATTGTAAGTTATTTTCAAAGTTGTTTTCTATCTAAATCTGATGATCAACTGTACTACAAGTTGCTGCATTATTGTATATAACATGGCATCCTAAAGTTTTCCAAGAAATAAAATGAAATTCTGCTAAAAAGGAAAAGATATCCTGAAAATAGCTGCGTACAGTCTGAATGTTTTTACACTGTTTCAAACTCGCACAAAATTCTGAACTATGCGTCCTGCTACCTCTACATCTAACCCTCAGAGCAATTCTTATTTCAAATTCTGTTAAAAACTATTTTCAAAGACCAGGACATTGGTTCCATTACACATGTCCACTGGGAAAAGAATACTCCAAGTACTTATAACTAATGGAAAACTGAACTTGAGCCAATACCAGTGCCTCCTATTCCTGTTGTTAAAAAGTCTCTGGTGGGCTGCACATATTATATTTATGAAGATCAGTGAATATCAAATAATATTGGAACAGTTGTGGGTAGAATAAAAAGATGGAGCATTGAATCGAAGAATGCCAAATAGCTGCCTTGTCTATTTTCAGTTATGAGATATAAGTATGGATTCAGTGAAATGAAAAACGTATTTATTGATTGCAGTATATAAATGACATTAACCATACAATCTTAACCCCTTAACCTATACAAACATCAAGTGGCCCCATGCATCAATTATTTCTTGCATCACTACATAACCTATTAGTTTCACGGTAGTTACTGAATAATTCACACTACGTACTGAATAATAAGCCAAAAGTGTATTATAGTTTGGCTTTTGTGTCAAAGCATTCGATGAAAACTGACACATTTATGTTTGGTTCTTTTATGTGAAGGAGTGATGCTGCCTTTATCATCGTGAAATATTTAAATATGTAAAGTAGCATTTTTTCAAAAGCTATGTTGAACAGAAACATTTATGGTAACATTGTCTGTAGCCTACCTGATTCACTATACAGTTAAAAAAAAAAAAAAAAAGAAGGACTTAAGATAATGTTCTATACTCAGCGATGATTTGTTGAACAGTTTTTGTAAAAATGCTTAAGAATGTAATTATAGAACACAGGAATGGTCCTAGATCAGCAATAAAGGACAATTTCTATCCTGACCCAATAGCCATCTTCAGGTAACAGAATGATCAGGGTAGCGTCATACTGATTGTCAATGTGTCTTCTTAATGAGGAACTGGTCGATAGAAGCAGTTATCAGAGCCAAGCGTTTTTATTGAGTTCTCATCCTTATTGTCTTCAGCTGTCTACTGGAAGGAACTTGCTAGAAAATTGGGCAGTCACTTGGCTGAATGAGAAAGCCAGAGAGATGGAATTTATATTTACTTGTGATTGTGAAGGTCTTGCTGGATTAATCAAATTGACACTGCCTTGTTGACTAAGAAATATTAAAATGCTATTTTCAATCATAATTTACATCCTTAATTGCTTGAGGCACAAACTGGGCTCTTTTCTAGACAAAACATTACAGCGGAACTTGCAACAAGACAACACGTTCCTTTTTATCACACCCCTACGTAGCACAACAGAAGACATAACAAATGCATGTTAATACAATATTAAACCTGATTACACTTTATTTTATACAATAATCAATGAACAACTGTAGACAACTAGCAGTTCCTGCTCTAAAATTTTAATTTGCCTGCTCTCCACACACTTTAGTGAAAAGTGTAGGTGTCTGATCTAAAGCCTGTTAGTGCAGCTTTTTAAAGAAATAACCACATGGTACCATCACGTTTTAGAACATGCTCTGAGCAAAATTGTGCATCTGTGGCTATGGCCAGGTGAATGGGCTGTCATTTGCTTTTCCCTTTCCAAGAACTTGTTCGTTCTTGGTCGTTTGGCACCATGTGGGGTTAGAACCTAAATCTCATTGCCTTGACACAACTAGGGCTATTAGCTTCAGGCTCATCTTTGCACTGCCAGACAGTGGATTTACAGGTATAGTGTTCAGCACTGTTCATTTTTTTTGCCACACAAGGTTTGATTTGACCCAAAGAATCAAATAACATAACCGTCCAGGATGTCCTATTAACAGTGAATCATACAGATTGTCAAACCATTTTTTGAAACACTGTACCGTGTTTTGTGTACTTAAAAGCTTTTTAACTTTCAAACATTTGAGTGAGCATTTCCATTATTGCATATATTTTGCCCTTCAACAGCAGTTCTTTGAAAAAATAAATCTTTTTTTTTTTTTACTGATAACAGAAATGACTTAAGGCAGGGTTTTTGGGAACCTACTCTTTATCTGTCATGTGAGGCTTCTGCTGTATAATCTTGCAGTGCAGTGGCCAAACAACATGTACAAATTAATGTGCTGTTGTCTCAGCCTGGTTCACTGGGCTTGCTCCTGTTCTACGATTTGACCTTTGGCGTTAATGCATATCATGAATACGCTGATAGGCCATCATTGAAGTGAAGGGAGAATTCCTTGCTTATGAATACAAAATAAGGGTAAAAAAGAAATGAGTGATTTAATCGTTAAATAAAAACATGATAACATATATCTCTTGATGCTGAACAGTGTGTTTTGTCCAAGGGGTGAAAACTAAATTTGGCCTCTTGAGACAACTGTAATGTCCTAAAAAGCTTTCTCAAAGAGGGTCTCATAAGCAGTTGAGCAAGAAAGATTATCAAAGCAAGTTTCATTTAGAAAATGCATAAATAATGTTAGGTGTGAAAATCTGAGGTCTTAATTCACTGTAGCAGTTAAGAAGGACTTAGCACAATGCTAATGAATGAAATGAATCTGTACCCCATTGGATGCATCTTATTATTTTTTATCTACACTGAAGACAGTTGCTATATTTGTGGTTTACATTTCATTTTGCCTTCACTCAAGTACTAAAAACTATGAGCTTTACCTTGATCTATGCAATGCAAAGCCAATTTTATATAACTTAAGTAAGATAAGATCAAAAAACTAAACAGGATCTCAGTCTAGGAAAGGCTGAAGGCTTACGTTCATGGTTAGAAAGACTAATGTGGATATATCCTCCATAACAGCACAAAAGTTATTGGTCTCTTCAGATCTATTTTTCACATTGAATGATCAATAGCAAAACAGGGTATAACAAACCGATGTCCTGGGAATTGAGGTTATATGCAGAAGAACCGTTAAACATAATGCTGTGGCGCATTGGCACCAGTGCTGCAGTCCACCATGCCTTTTCATCCTGTGCTTGACAGAAATTCATATTCACATATTCTTAATAGGTACCCTTCAGAGGTGAGTGCTTTTGGTGTAGCGTATCAGAGCCCATTTGCAATAGTCACCCATCTTATTACGTTGACTTGTCGAGGATGTGTCTTTTTATAGGACATCCCTTCAATCCTTGTTTTTGTCAGACCCCCAGCTCACCAGGGACCCAGCTGCCTGTCATTTGAAGAATGAGTTTCAATGAACGACGCCACACGCTGCACAGCAGCCATTGTCATTCCACATCCGAAATTGATAGAAGCCGTGGATCAAAGGCTTGGCACTATGTACATGATGAGAAACAACAATAGTGCAGTAATAGTGGTATTAAACCCAGGCTGATTTTTCTAGAGGCTGTGAGAATGGCCTCCTTCTCCTTATTGCGCAGACTGGATGAAGGAAAACACATCAAAGGAATGATATCTGCATTAATGTCAGCGATGACAAACTGCCAAATACACACCTATTGACTAAATGCTTATCAGGAGCAAGTGGTGTTATGACTGTAGTGCCACTGACTGCAGTTTCCACTGCAATAAAAAAAGCTTTTGATGACTTAAAGGTATGTCATAACAAGCTACGGCATTCACTCAAAGTGATTATGCAGCATTTTGACAAGGTAAAGTACCTCTGTGCCTCAAAAGGAAAGATGCAAACCATGACTCAGACTTGATGTGGCTCACCACTGACAACAGATTCAAATTTGGCTTATAATTAAACATGTCACATACTACATCACTTGTGTGCCTTCATGCTGAAGATCTTTTTTAAATAACAATCATATTGACGCAGGCTGTTTGAAACAAACTTGTTGCCATTCAGGCAATGCCATCACTAATAAGCATGCTCGGAGCCTAAGATGCCATCTCCAGATATGCCTCAGACCAACGTCCTGTCCTTCAAAATGAGATCAGTGGCCTCAGAGAGAGTGTGTCACAGCAATACGCAAGACCAAGCAAGTCTGACATTTGTCATTTGTACATCATAACAGGATATATATTTATATATAGGGTGTGCGTATGTGTGTTTGTGTGTATGTGGACATGTGTTTTTCTTTTCAAGTAAACATCTTTGAATTTAATTGTGCACAACGTCAATATAGATTGCAATCGGCTAGAAGGCACTGCCAGCCAGAAAGAAAATAAAGCAACGAGACAAGGCTCGGCAGTTAAGAGGCAAAGATTGTTCAAACAACTGTGGAGGTGGCGTTCTACCAACCTGGACACCAACCATACCAACGACTGAAGGCAAACAAATTAGTCAATTACTGCCACTCTGTATGTGAACAAGCACTTAATCAGCCTAATTTATTGTATCAACAGAAGGGTAATATTCTGTGAAAATCCTTTTACAACCACTGCATTGTGACATATTAAATGAATGTAATAAATGACAGGTAAAATAAAATTATGTATATGTTTGTGTGTGTGTGTGTGTGTGTGTGTGTGTGTGTGTGTGTGTGTGTGTGTGTGTGTGTGTGTGTGTGTGTGTATGTATGTATGTGTGTGTGTGTGTGCATGTGTGTGTGTGTGTGTGTGTGTGTGTGTGTGTGTGTGTGTGTGTGTGTGTGTGTAGAGAGAGAGAGACAGACTGAGCAAAGTCTAGATGTTTCATTATTGACTTATTAACACAATATTAACAATACTGAACTTTGATGCATGATGTAATCGAATGGCCACAGTTAGTACAGCCCTTTCTCTAAAGCTCCTAACAAAAAAAATCCTATCTCGCCTCGTCTTAATTCATACGCAAAAAAAATACAAATAAAATAATAATAATAATAATAACGCATTTTACACCACAGTATGAAACTGCGTGTAATGTTTCATGGAAAATAATGAACTTTGACCACAGCAGCAAAGCCCAATGTCTTTCTTTAAAGCTTCCAACAAAAGCGTAATTACCTCCGTCTCCTCCTCATCCTCCTCGCTCGTACTCGGTTCCTCAGGAGCTCTTATGAACCACCACTGAATCTCCAAGTAAACAGAAGATGTCCCACTTTGAAAGGCACAAGCCATTTCAATGTTCTGTCCTTCTCTGGCAGTAATGTTGGTAGGCAGATCTGTAAACTTCCCTGTAAAGCAGAGGTAGGCATTGAATAGATAGTCAAAACCGTGGAGGATGAAGTGGAGTTTAACATTCAGTCCAATGCTTCGATCACCTGCCACTAAAATATCAGCTGCCACTAAAATATCAGCTGCCACTAAAACATATTTGACTTGCACCAATGCTGGGAGTGCTAAGAGAGACAGAACAGATGGATCTGGACTTTTTCTGGGGATTTATAGGTTTGAGCGGGTGTGGATGTCTTTTGGCTGATCTCTGTAAGAATGAACAGTCCTCTCGATGGAGAATTTCCCTTCAGACCGGGAGTTACGCGCCTGTTTGACGGCCATTGTGTGAAGCGGCGGCGCGGAGCTGTCCGTGGTGCTGAAAAGCCCCGCAGTGCGAGCGAAGCCGGGCTTCTGCAGCTCCGCCACTTGAAATGCAGGTCGCGCATCTCGTCCCCTTCAAAGTTATTCCCTTACGTTTAATGTCGAGGAGTTGGCCAAGAAAAAACAGCCCCATGCACCTCCTTTAAGGACACCACGGAGCGAAATTAGGCACAAAAACTACCGACTTTACCCCAATCAACAGTTGTACCTTATTACTAATCCCAGAGCCAGTCTAAAGTCTAGGATCATCTAGAAAAAGATCAACATCACTCCACTGTCATATCATTACCAAGGGTTGGGATGAACAACAAGACTGTTAGCTGTCAGAGAAAATATGTCAATATATATATATAGAAATATATATTTCTATATATTTAATTAATGATGAAAATAATAATAATAATAAAAAAAAAACAGCAACAAGCTCAGAAAAGTCTCCTTTTGAAACGCCACTCTTACCTTGCAGAGAAAATCCGATTTGGATGGACAAACAAGAAAAGAAAACCAATCCCACACTGTCGTGTAAGGTCCACATCGTTCCAGAGACAACGCGGATCTCGCATCAGCTGAGAAAAAGCGGCTTTCCGAAGAGAAGGATCGGGAGGAAAAAGCGCTCAAATCATTCACATCAAAGCGGAATGAAGGTGGTTGGAGTGGGATTGCCAAATGTGGAGCATCGCTGTAACTCTGGCGCATACACCAAAAACACAAACACACACACACAACCGCACACACACACACACACACACACACCCACACACTCTCCACTGAAAGTTGTGCCCAGATGCTACAGGCGCGCGGTGAGTTAGTGTGAGCTGCGTCTGCGAGCTGTTGTGATGGATGTAATAACAGGCTCGGTTCCCCTCTCTCTCTCTCTCTCTCTCTCTCTCTCTCTCTCTCTCTCTCTCCTCCTCCACCTGAAACGTCAGTGTGGCTCCCTATTCAGTGCCTTCTGGGCTCTACTCCGTTTACCGCCACTCCTTCCACCAGTCTGCGCCCGCAAGAGAGCAGGTTTGTTAAAAAAGAAAGAAATAAATAAAGCCCACGAGGCTTTAACTGGGTTAAACACATAAGCACTGGTTGCAGCTGCGGTCCAGTTAGATTTTGCGTCGTGAGAATGGAGACAGGGTGAAATGAAGTCGTGCAAATGTGTTTTTTGGTGAAAATAATCCCACCAAGGGCTGATGAATGTCTTTCCCTCCTGGGTGTCACAGGTTCATCCATGTGCGTTGGATGAACTTCCAAGTGTGCGCGTGCGTGCGTGTGCATTTGTATACGTGTGTGTTGGGGTGGGGGTTTTGCACGCTACTGTACACACTCTGTAGTGTGACTGGCACCACGTGGGCGCGCGCGTGTGTCCTGTTCCTCTCAGGGTGTGGATTCAAGCGTCGTTGTTCGCTGGAAGTCCGTCGTTTCCATCTTCATGCAGAAGCAGGATTTCTCTGAGACCCCACAGACCACATCACTGAAATAAAGCACTCATTTTCAAACCAGTGAGTCCACTGGGCTCTGTGGAAACAGTCAACTGGCTACCCAAGCTGCAGCACCACGGCCCATAAGTGCAGTGGTTTATTCTTATACTGCTGTTTAGTGATTATTACCCAGACTTGATAACTTACTATGAGTCAGGAGTGGGGCAGAAAAGAATGCAAGGACAATATGAATTTGTGTTCAGTCCTTTTTGAAAAGGCAGAATTTAAATACATTTTAAGATTCCTTTATAATATTTACCTAAAAAACAGATGAAACAGTGTGTTTTCTAATTTAACCATCATTAAAATGGATCATTAAAGTTATTGTGTGTGTGTGTGTGTGTGTGTGTGTGTTGCTGATAAAAACTGATAGACACACTTTGTATGCAAGCCAACAGCAATGAGAAACATTTTTTTTGAAAAACAATTATTTTTTATTACTTCTTAATATATTGCTTTTTTATGCAGTCTAATTGAGTTTATTTAGACAATGTATTCAATAATTCGTTTATAGTAGTTTCTTTTAGCAGTGTATTCAGTATTTAGCTACCAAAACTATGCTTTTTTCAGAGTGTTCACACCAGCGTTATACAATTTATCTAACAGCTTTCTTTAAAGCATCAGCTTAGTCGAGATGTGTACTGTACAGTCAAATATGAACATCCTGCATCCTATGTTTCTTCAGAAGTCAATGGTCTTAACATATGAGTTGTCCCTCTGTTTAACGAGTAACTCTTCTGGGAAAGGCCTTACACTGAATATTGTGAATATTTAATTACCTTTGCCCACAAGAACATTACGGAGGTCAACTAATGATCCTGGATGATTAGTTCTGGATCACAAACCCCATCCCATCTCATCCCAGAGGTACTGGATCGAGCTCTATCACTCCAGAGAATGCGATTCCACAAATCATTGCTGGGGAGTTGTATACTCTTGTGGCCAGTGCTTGCAATTGATCATGGTGACCTTAGCACGGCTACTCCAGAGTTTTCTTATACACTGGTAGATCTTTCTAATAACAGTTATAAAAGCAGTTAGTGCTCATTTCAACACCTGCATTAGCAATGATTGTACTTTAAAGTAATTAAAGTTAAATCTCACTATTTTAATGTACTATCTGGACAATTAAACTGCATTACAAATGGATATTGATCGATGTATTAGTTTTAAACATATTGCGCAAAAATAACCTTTGATTGCTCGAGTGCAACATATGAACTGCACTGGACTCAAGAATGAACAGTTTCTTACGACATCCATACTTGCTGTGACCCATTCTGTTGGCATGCTGAGCTGAAGATTGCTTTTCAACTATGTTTCACTGTGAATGGAGTTTAGAGTGATCACAGAGGGCAGAAAATGATTACAGATGTATTACGGGAATGATCTTATAATGGGGGATTCTTACAATTTTTTTTTTCATTTGAAAAACAGAACATGTCCAACTTCTCTTGGACCTCTGAGTGTATAAACAATGCATGCATTTTTAATTGTTGCTGGTCTCGCTGAATTTTACTTTATAAGACAGCATAACCTAATATTTAATGTTTTTTTCCAGCAATGCTATATAGGACCTTTTTCTCTTGCCTATGCCTTAGGACCTGCTACCTCATAACAATCAGGTAAGATGTCTCAGGTCTTGAAATCTTGCATGTTACACAAATAAAATCTGACATTTAATGTTAAACTGCAAACATAGTTTTCTATTTGACTGCACAGTGTGGTACTTCAAAATATGTAATGCTGCCTCATGTTGTTACAATCTAGTGTAGTTACCCTAACCTAACCTTCACTCGGGCCATGATGGAATGAATTTAGTGCATATGTGTGACGTTTAAGCAAGTTTCATCAAGATGCATGTAAAGCTACCCCAAAAATAGGTTATATAATACCCAAAATTAGAAAAGTGATATTTTGATGATTCAAAAAAAAACAAAAAAACTGTAAATCCTGGCAATCATTCCTAATTAAGAAACTGTTCAAATAAAATTCTCCAAATTATTTAAGTGAACATATTTATTGCAATAGAAGGCAGTTTTATTTATTTATCGTTTTAAGAAATGAAACATGCTATTTCATGAAGTGAACAAACATGACTGCATACAAAATAAAATGATTAAAAACTAGTAAAATCTCAAGTATTAGTTGAAGGCCTCAGGGAGTATATTTGTAACCAGTTCATGCATTTGCGTTCTGTGAGATATTTGAGGCCTTAAACGGATTTCTCTTTTGTATCACCACCAATGTGAACAATTCTGGTTTATACAGGCAACTGCTTATTTATACAAGCAGCTGCTTATTTATACAGGCAGCTGTATATTAATACGAGCAACTGTATATTTGTCTATACTATACATAAAATCCAAATACGCTGCCTCTTCAGCTCTGCCTACTTCGCTTCTATGTATAACATGTTTAATACATGTTTGATATGCATTTATACAGTACTGTAAAAGAGGCACAACTTTTAAAATTGTTTACCAAGGGAAAATGTTGATTTTTAAAACAATAGACATCAGCATCAGAATTCAAATCAAGATAAATTTTGGTAAAAAATAATAAGACTGTGATGAGATTACAAATTCAAGTAGAACACAGGCTAAATCTAGATTTCCCCTTGATGCATCAGCCCTGCACACAGTAAACTGTACACTTTCATCAGCAGCTCACCTGATTTAACTAAATGAAGCATTGATTCACTAACCATATATATATATATATATATATATATATATCCCTGCGATGGGCTGGCGACCTGTCCAGGGTGCTTCCCCCGTCCTCGTCCTGTGTGCGCTGGGTTGGACGCCAGCACTCCCCCGCGACCCCGTTTGGGACAAGTGGCAGATAATGGATGGATGGATATATATATATATATGAAGAGGGGAGGTACATGGTAAACAGGTTCTAAAGGGTTATGGAAATGCATCTTTTGCCCATTCACTTTCTAGAGTCATTTTACTACTATTTTGGGAAGGAGGAGGGGAGCCTTTATTTGTTGCACAGTCCAAAATAACAAATTTGCATGCATTAGAATTTTTTCACTCACAGTTTCTTGTTATAAACTAATCCTTCTTACTGAGCAGAGTCAGTAGGGCACTGAAAATTGCTTTAGCTGACAACTGTATTACAGAAGGTACTTTTATGAACCATTCGGAGTCTAATTTGTCAGATATTTATTTGCCTGAAACTAAATATACTTATCACATTTTCATTGGCATTTCATTTAGCTTCCTACTTCTTGACCAGTGAATATAGATTTTCCAAATAAACAGGCATTACTAATGACATATGCATTAGGCAAATGAAACAAATGTGCCTGAGGAGACATAATAGATCATAAATTAGAAATTAAATCAAAACCCAAGATTCTGTCTTAATGCCAGGTCTTCTGACTAGGATAGACAAGAAGGATCAAGTACTTCCTCTTTGTGAAAAATGTGTGTGAACTTTAAGCTGAATGTTGATATATGCTGATATGTTATGAATTAATAATTGGGCAACAATAAAAAAAAAATCAGCCTGGATACAATTGACAATATTTTCTTAGCAACTTGTTAACTTTCTTTGTTAACTTGTTAACAAATGAACTGTTTAATTTGATTTCATTTGTTAGCTTCTATAATATAAAGAGAGCAATTCATGTAATTCTCTCTCTTTATGTCTGTAGCCTTAATAATAACAAAAACAGCATTTCTTGGAGCTTGTTTTGTACAGTCTCTTAAATGTCCACAACATATATTTTTCTGTCTTTGTTGCATTTTCCTGTTCCCCTGTATTTAACAAAAGCCAAATAGTGGTAAAAAGTATCGACATTTGCTTAATATTTGGGGAGTTAATTGCATAGCAGGGAACTGCTATGCTTGGCAAGTCAATCATGAAACACCTCCATTAATAGCATAGTCCAAATTAATTTGCATGGCTTCTAAATATTGGCTCAAATCAAAGCAAATTATTTGGTGGAAGACCATCGCATACATGTAAAGTTACAATAAAATAGTGTGGATTTCACAAACAAGGTTTTGCACTGTAATTATAATGGGTTAGGGGTCTAGAAATAGGACAATGGAGAAAAGGAAAGGTGAATGCTGAACTGGCTGGATAATTTTCAAAAATCACAGAAATAAGAATTATGGAGATCTTGTGCAATCCAGAGACTTATTGGAAAGACTTCAAATAAATAAGTTGTTTTTATACCTGAACATTTAAAATAAAGCTAACTGTTGTTCACATTATTAAAACACATACACACAGACACAGTATCTGCACAGAAAACACAAATATTTATTATATCATCCAGTGCAATGGACTGCTGACCTGTTCAGGGTTTTTCTCCATCCTTTAGGCTTAGGGAGAGGAAAGGTGGCTCAGATATAATGTATGTATACATGGATGGATGTAAGGATCTGTCATGCTGGGGTGGTGTGAGTAAGACATAAACACTGAGCAAGGGATCCATGACTTGACTTATATTTAATATAAATACACACGTGTGATTAACACCAAGAATGACTGACACTCTGCTCTGACTCACTGGGACCTTTCAACCCTTCTCCAATGAGACACACCTGTCGTTCTTAATGAGACGGCAGGTGTGTCCAGTCAGAGCAGAGTGCCATCTACCATGACAGGATGGGTGGATGGATAGATAGGTGATTCAAATGTTTCTCCAAATTATTAAGAGAATTTCCTTATGATTTCTCTCATTATAATCAGTCCTTATTTTAAAAGTAGGATATTCTGTCAAAAAATAAGGTGCTTATTTTGTGGATAAGGATGATTTAACATGAAAATGAGAATAATTAACATTGAAAGAGGATTATTAAAAAAGTAATTATTCCTTATGTTGGCCAGGAAGGTACATATTATGTGATATATAAATAAAATCCCTTTGCTTTCCATCAACGTGGGTGAAACCAAAGATGTGTCACATTCAAAAAAGAAAAGAAGAAAAAAATAAAGATTACACAGATTTTGAAGTGCTTATAACATATTAGTAATACATCGAGTCAAATTAATTTGAGTTTTGGGATTATGAGCATCTCAAATGACCAGCTTTTTCTGAAAGAAGGTTTTCTCAAGAACAAGCCAGAAAATGCCTGAACATTTCAGTGTAACTACAAATGAAAGTCTGATGTGGTTCCGTGAGACTAAAAGGAAACCTTTTGTTTATACACGCCATTATCACATTTGGTAAAAAAGGGACACAAACAAAAAAGGCACCTGATACCCACTGTCAAATGTGTTGGTGAATCATTGATGCTTTGGGGCTGTATTGCTGCTGGAGGTTCAGGGGTTGTCATGAAAATCAATAGCATAATGAATTCCACAAAATACCAGGAGAATTTGCCCCAACTATGTCTGCCTTTGCCAGAAGACTGACACTTGGTTGTGGGTGGACCTTTCAGCAATAAAATGACCTCAAACACAATCCACACAGAAATGGTTGAGGGACGTTTTGATTGGCTCTCTCAGTTTCCAGCTCTACAGATTCTCTAGAGGACAGTCCACAAGTGAAGATCCAAGAATATGAAGGAATTGCAAAGCCTCTGCCTAGAAAAGTGATCCAAGTTCCCTCAATAAGTGGTCTCCAACCTATAAAAACAGGTTGTTTTTCTGTGTGATTAGCATTCATCAGTGGTCAGAAAATTTCTGCTAATTTTCGTGCAGCATATACAGTACTACCAAGTTCAGCTTAGTACATGCAATGGTTAACTCTTGCCTTGATTACTGCAGTGCTTTGCTAGCACGAAACCCCTTCAGATGTTCCAGGTCTCACCAGGTGTTAAATCCAACAAATAGGGCTTGTGTTACTCCACTACTTACTGACCTCAACTAGCTGCCCATGGCTGCCTGAATCAAATTCAGGTCACTGAAGCTGGTTGGCAGAGTGACTTCTGGATCTGCTCCAAGCTATTTAATCTCCATCATACAGGCTTATACTCCTTCTCGATCACTATGTCATCTGGGGTTACCATCCCTTCAAGCAAGGCAATCTCAATCCAGACTGTTCTCATTCTTGGTTTCCCAATGGTGGAATGAGCTACCAAATACTATCAGAGCAGAGGCTTGACTCTCAACCTTCAAGAAGCTCTTGAAGAAAAAACTCTGTTGAGAACACCTCTTCTCCTGATATCTCTAATACTCTGACATGCCTAACTCAAACTTTTTATTTTCATTTCTCATTCACCACTTCATCCTACCAACTCATACACTGTTTTATTTTAACAGTTTAGAACCAAATGTTGGAGCTATACTTGTACTAGTACCCAATACCTGGAAGTCAAGCTGATTTTATTGTAATTTCCATAAACATTGTGCACAGAGGAAACAAACTGTCGTTTCTCCAAGACCATGGCACTACACAATAGACAACATAGGATATGGCACAGAACATGACAAAAGAAATCAAACAAATCAGTGCAACAGTAAAACCTACAGTGCAAAACGTTTATGGCACAATATAACGGAGTACATTATTCTGACACAGAGAAAGCAAGTTCTTTTAAAAACATAGAACTGGATGCACAAAATGGTTACTGCCTTTCTGTATCTCTGAAGTGGATCAACGCCATGAACATCAGTATTGTGGTCATTTCATAAAAGCATGTTTGAGAAAAAAAAAAGGTTTAATATTATTAAACTGGTAATTCTGAAATAGCAAAAATTTTTAATGGCAATGGTATAAAATGAAAATACTAAACATTAACATCTTGGTTACTGTAGTTCAAGAGCACATTCATTTTATTTATTCAGTTGAAAGCCAGGTCCTCGAAATCGAGCTATTGTTCATGCAGAGGAATAGTGCTAGATGCTTGATCTTGAAAATGGCTTCTGATTTTTGCCAGACACTAGAATGGCAACTGATGTTCTGTAAAAGGACTTTAGTTATCCAATCAAAAATGGAAATCTGAACCAAAATGAAAGTGTTTAATATTTTTTTACTGAGAAACTGGAGCTGCTAGTAAGTGAAAAATAAGGCTATACTTTAGAAATGTAATCTATATTGAGTTTATACAATTATTCACTATAAATTCATGCACCCGCATGATGTAGGATATAATATATAGAACATATAGAATAGATAGGTTTGTTTCTATGGACTATCAGACCATTTTTACAAAAAAGATTTCAGATGTGGAGCCTGTGAATGTTGGGGTTCTACAGTAGCAGTCTCAGTTCCTGCTTGTTTTCATGAATTATGCACCATTCTTTATAATATATTTATTAATTATTTGTTTTTTAAGATCAAAATGAATGCCAAGCAAAATCACTGTATACATATTGTAGCCCAGACACCAGGATGAAAGCATGTGAATCTTTGCAAGAAGTGCATCTGTATGTTTCTTTTACATAAGGATGAGATGAAAATGATTATAAAGATTACTCAGGTAATGTTGGATTTATTCCAAAAAATAATTTAATAATATAATATAATATAATAATAAAATGCTGCAGAAAGAACTGAACATCATCATGCAGGTCTAAGCTGCCAGTTTTACAGCAAACACGTTTTCTAAAGGAAAATATAAATGATAACCCTTGATTGAGGTATTACTTAAATGTTTCAGTTCTTGCTGAGATTAATACTGACGTGGATTTGAGTCTTATGCCCTCAGCCTGAGAAGGATTGATTCTCAGGTGGAGCAGGAAGGTATAGCATCTCAAGCTATATTTGCTGACAAGTAAGTAAAAAAGGAAACTTGATTAAAATTGCTTTTAATTTAAATGCCATGCTACTCATGGTAACTAAAGAAAGAACATTTCTGTCATTTTTTGGAGGTCCCACAGTTAAATTAAGGATTGAAAAATAAGTTGTCTTTTTATTTTTTTAACTATGACAACTGAACACAATTGTTTTGAAATCAAGGAATCAAAAAATATTTTACCTGATTATATTAACCATTTTCACAATTCAGTTGAAAGAGCAACAGAGAGCTGGTACAAATGGTGCAAATACTAAATTATTGCCAAACTTCACATTCATCCACAGATCTATTTGCTAATTTTAACTTTTGCTGGGGCTTGCATATGATAGTATGAGAGGGCTGCGGTTATAAGCACATGTGTCAGCTGGGATGCACAGCTGCAGATTGAGGATGTCAGGCCTTATAGCCTTATAGCCTTATATTCCTCTGAATATTTGACATTTCTTACATCTGAATCTAAGAAGGGATTTGAAGAGTGTAAACCTTAATTACAAATAAGATACTGGGCATTTGTAAAAGCAAGTAGAACATATTATTCATTCATTCATTCATTTTCTGCCGCTTGTCCCAAGCGGGGTCGCGGGGGAGTGCTGGAGTCCATCCCAGCTCACACAGGGTGAAGGACAGGGGACACACCCTGGACAGGTTGGCAGCAAGGGTACCTCAGGGCAAACTATTGGGAAGGGGTTCGAACCCCCGATCATGTGGCCAACGCCCTAACCACTAGGCCACCGCTGCCCCTCCTAGAACATATTATATTGCATTATTTTAGTAAAACAGTGATAGCTGGCAGGCCGATTGGAAGTAGACACCTTTATTATTTTTTTTACTTTGTTTGTGTGACAAGATGTCAGTCTGAAGAATGCAGAATAAAGTTTACTGAAAACAATAGAAAAAACTTTGCTAAAATGATAAATAATAATAATGATGTATCATGGCTGTGCTAACTCTGGATCAAAAGCTAAATCATTTTATATTATTTATTGAATGCTTTTAATCATTCAGTCAGTAAAAAAGACAAGAAAAACAGAAGTAGCAGAAAGAAGAAAACACTACAAGGTCAAGTGGCATGGATGATCACAGTATAGTCGTGTACAGTTTTTGTCAATACTTGAATCTTTCTCTAGGATGTAGTGATTGTATTGCCATTCAACATTTCATGAGTAGCAAAATCAATGGGCTTCAATGGGAGAATAAAGGGATGAAAGAAAGGAAAGCATGTTTAGATAGACAAGTATGTCAATATGAAATGCAATCAAGCATGTTCGAGAAACGCCACATTCATGAGAAGTAAATACAATGGTTATCTATTGGATGATGGGGTGGGTGAAAGGATTGCAAGAACGATAGGTAAGTGTTTTCATTATGAATAATAATTGTATGGTTTGGACCGCTGATGAATCTTTATTCCAAGTTGGATGGCTCTAGGTTGAAAATTCAAGGACTATGAAAATCAATTACTTTCAGCAGAAGGATTGAGGGATTAAACAAGGACACTAGCATAACAGGATAGTTAAATCATAGACTCAAGGTCCTATGAAATCCATAATTTTAAGCAAAGATTTTCAAAGAAAGCACAGCACTGTTAATTTTGTTTTCAACAGAAAATTTCTATGAGCTTTTGTGACAACCCCAGAAACTTAAAGAGTAGTGAAATGTAAAGGTCATTGGAGAGGTAGAGGAAAAGATCGCAAGGTTATTTAAAATCACGCTGTTAACATGAAATGCAGTTTTAAACTTCTGGATCACCAATTAAATTTTAAAAGTTTAATGGCCTCAGTGTAAAATTCTGAAAGTGTCAAAATATACATTTCTAAAAGAGGAAAGAAGAACAGAAAAATGATTTAGTTTGGAATGTGTGTTAAGTCATCAGAGCTGTTGTTTAACTGAGATTGAAGGCTGACCAGATTGAAACTTTGAGGACTATGAAAATCGATGGCTGTCTGTGAGCTACTATGGTAGAAAGACAATCTGAGTTTTGTAGATAAGTGCTGTCGGCGAGGAATGAAGTTATGACCTTTGCGTCAAAAGATGAACCTTAGTTAGCAAAATGAATTCATTAGCAACATTTAACACTGACTGTAGAGACATAAATGGACAATAGAGAAGTCTTAAATAAATATTTCTGTCATATGCTGTATTATTTAAATAGAATTGTAAGTATATGATGAATAGTGTTGTAAAATCTGCTGTATGTTTAGATGTTAGTAATCCTAAATATTGTTGGCTGAAAATGACGAGTAGCACTAGCAAGATCATGTGCATTTGTTAGTTTATGTGAGGGGCAGGGTTGAAAGGCAGGAGCTGGTTATGTCCCAATAACCAGATGTGCTTCCTTTCAAATTCAGTTTTTTTAGGTCAAAGTAAAATGGATCAGCTAAACTGAATGAACCAGACAGGCAAAATAGTAATTCATAAATATTTATTATAAGTCCATTTGAAAATGAAAAGTATTTGTTCAACAACAAAATTGGCCTGCCAGCTATCAACGTTTTACTAAAGTAATGCAGTATGTTCAATAAAAATATATGTTCAAGTAATTTTATTCATATTTTCAATTCTCAAGGCCAAAGAATAAATCATGTTTTATTTTTTATAAAATCTAAACCATATAAAGATAAAATCTTCCAGCAATGACATTTGAAATGATTACATATCTGATTAACCTACAATCCATTACCATGGCGAGGTGTACTTGGAGTCAAACAATATTTTGTAATTGGCCAGTTGCTAAATTTGGGATATTTCAAAGACTGGAAGAGTCGTTCAAGATGTTGTCCAAGTTTGCCCTCATCCTTCATCTTTTCCATGACACTGCATCCAGTGAGTCCTGTGATGAAGCCAGCTTTGGTGGTCAGCTTGTTCAAGTGTTTGACATAGATTGGCATTTCTGTTATAGCAGACCACAGCATAAAAGAGGAAGCTGTGGCTCTATGGGGGGGTGCTAGACGAGTGCTATCAGTGTACAAAGCAATAATTTATACACTGTAAGAGTGAGAAGGCACTGAAAAATGAATTCTTTGGGTTGAAAAGTCAGGTGTAAGCAATAAAAATAAAGCAGAGCTAGCTGTGTGAAATGATTGCTTTCTATCAGCACTGACAAGCGCCACTGCAAGTTTGATCACTTTAGTTTGAAATGTGTCAAACAAGGTGCAGTTTGAAACATAAGCCCTGCAGGTCTATGAAAGGGTGAACGGACAAACACAGGACAAAAATAACAGATGGGTGTGAGATGTGGTTTCTGTAAATCACCAGCAAAGTGGGCAAAGGAATGAAGGTAAATATTCCTTCATCTCTAAGATCATAGATATCTAATGATTTCTTGAGATCATTTCAGGTATATACATTATTTATTGACAATTTTTTATAATGTCCCTGCTGTTTCCACTGACAAGTAAGTAAAATACAAACTTGATAGTAATTTCAGAAAATTAGTCAGACTGTAGAAGAGGCCTCCCTTCCAGAGTCCATCAGTTATATAAAACCTACAAGATAAACGCATGACACTTAAAGCCACCGGACCATGGACAGATCGATTTTGCTGCCAGATTATATCATTTCTTTTTACTATCATCATAATGGTCAAAAAATATTTCTACAAAAATAAAAATCAGATTAGTGAGATATTCCCATGTGCATAAAACTTTCAAATGCAGGCCTGTGTTCTCCATCCTCTACATTCAAAATCTGTTGTCATCATTCATCCAGATTTTCAGTTCA
This sequence comes from Hepsetus odoe, assembly GCA_017165825.1. Classification (NCBI taxonomy): domain Eukaryota; kingdom Metazoa; phylum Chordata; class Actinopteri; order Characiformes; family Hepsetidae; genus Hepsetus; species Hepsetus odoe. The sequence continues at coordinate 7,569,348 of CM029377.1, forward strand.
TATGATCAGTTCATGCAAAGTGTTATCTGAATATCTACTCACTAAAAGGTGAAGAAACGACCTCCATAAACATGACAAAGACAGAGAGCTTATCGCTGCTTATTGGATTTAGTGCAGTTCCCATTTCCAGAAAAATTACTTGTACTTGCAAGTCATGGCTGTTGGTTACACTAATCCTATACTGTTCTGTGGAGAATCTGATTACTTTCAAGCCCCCAGAGCAGATGTCAACACTACGAGAAAAACTTTAAGACATATTAAATGCTCAAGCACTGTGGAATAATCAAATCTGCTGCAACTTATTAGTTTTTCATGGTAATTAGCTTTTCATTCATTACTGTGTGTGTTGGTAAAGCTTGCATTTCAGTATTAAAAAAAAATCTGGTTACACCTGGATTTGGTACAATTTGTTAAGAAAAGCAATTGCATTTGTGCAGTATCGTCAGCAAAAACAATAACTTGCCGCAGAAGGTTTAAAAGAGGAAGATGGAAAAAAAAGATGACACGTTTGTGTGTTTAAGCCTGAAATATTATTACTTTTTGAAACCAATGTCTCTGACAACAAAACATTAGCTGTAGTTCCTAAATTATTCCCTGCTTGATTTGCCTGCTACAGTGAAACTATAAAAAGCGCAATCTTTCCTAAATTCAGCCCAGCTCAACAACCATTTGAAGAGGATCCACTTATCAGTTTGGGAAACGGATGCTTTTCATCATTGGAAAGACCACTGCTTATACATTAAACACTAGTACGGTTATGTGGTTTTGCTCTTGTAGTGTTGACTCTGAAATGGTGGAACGCACACCTGCAGGTTGAATGCCAGCTCTTATTCTTCTTTTTAGCCTGTTGGCCATATATTCTAATGCTACTCTGGCTTATGTGGAGCATTTCCAATGCTATCTTATTAGGAGGCTCCTTTACCTCTTGCCTTCCACTGCTGTCAGTGCAGAGCAGCATGCAAATACAGTGAGCCCTCCCATATTGAAGCCTCCGTTTCTCCTCCCCAGTTTGCTCACCACTCAGTGGGCACTCCAACAAAGTAAATACCAGGCCTGTCAAGTCCATCTCTGTTTGCAGGAGTTGCTCATTTTTGACCTTTCCTGTATTAGATTCTTGTTTCACATGGGAACTGCTTTGTTCCGCTGGTGTGTTTTATTGTGTTAAGTGACAGGAATGGATTATTTTTAGTGTGTGAAGCCAGATGTCAGAGGGGAAAGAACTGAGTGATGACCATCAGTGTAAATCCATTGCATTTATTTCACACTGAGTTTTTTATGGTTAAGCAACCTCATGAAGTGCACTGCTATTAGATTGCTGCTCTATAATTCGTTATTTTGTTGTTGTTTTTTCCCACAAAGGCTTGGGGTCTCTCAGGAATGTTAATGTTATCTGTTATGCATTCGACAAATTTCGTCATGGCACTTTTTTACTGCCGTTCCTATTTTTTGTTGTGTTACTTGGAGTTCTGCCCCACACTTAGAAAATGAATGTGATATATCAGTTTTTTCTTTCATTATGTGATATGTAACTTGCATGGCTGCTTTATTTTGGTGTTACTAACAAGCCGTAAACATCAGCACATACAGTGAAACTTTTCTTAGCCTGGGGACCTAAAGCTGCATCCCACAGATTTGTGAGCTTGACGTTTTGAAGTTTCATTGCTCTTTGAGATAGCAAAGAGTATGAAACGTATCGTTTTTTATAACCTCACTATGAAATAGAAAAACAAGATGCGGTCCAAAATATCAACTAAGACTGTGCAAGTTATTTTGAATATGTCTCAGAGCTGTCATGGTAGAGTCATGGTCTTGGTCTTAATTTGTAACTTGTCTAACTTTTAGCTTGCTATTCATGAACTAAGCAGTAGTTCTTCCCAGAACATTCATCAAGATCTTGGCTGGAGCACAAACTGTTCAACAGCTCACCTGACTCATCACATCTGCTAGTTAACAAGCTCTTCATGAAGCCACATAAGGCGGAGTGGGGCTACAAAAATCAAACAAACAGAAAACAGTATTTTCGACCTAGAATTGAGAAGCATCAGTGTATATATTTATATAACAGTGGTGGCCAAGTGGCTTGACCCCTTGATCGGATCATTGGTTCTAGTCCTGGACCAGTAGGTTACCCATCCCCCAACATTACTCTGCAGGCACTGGATGTATGGCTGCCCACTGCTTCACTGTGTGTAGGGGTTAAATGCAGAGGAGGTTTTTGAGCTTTGATCGCAATGAAAATAAGTCAGTTTTACTTCACTTCATCTAACACACTGACATTCTGGACATATCAACCATATCGCTGATAGTTACAATAGGACACCTATGGACTGGATTTTTTATTTTGTTGTCTGTTCTCAGACCAGTTATGACACTAACATGTTAAAAGCCCCAGCATTTGTACCAGCGCAGCATATACTTATTGGCCATTGCCATGATTGTATGGCTGCTGTGCAGAGACAGATCCACCACCTAGATAACATCGGGTCCGTTCTGGTTGTATGTTCCCTCACGACAGATGTGTTACAGTCTGTAGTTGCACATTACACCTTTGTTATCGGTATACCTGATAAAATGCCCACTGACTCCTCTATCTAAGGATCGATACAGATTTGCTGTCATTTGAGCTTATGTTCAGAAGGCACAGTTGGAGAGGGATGTAGAGAAGTATTGAAAAAACTATAGTAAAAAAAAAGAAGAAAATTGCTGGCTGATTTGACCTTAATTCTTCACATTTTACTGAAAGATGGAAAGGTCACTATATGCAAGAAAAAAAAGTGGTTACCTAAAAACATACCAAATGGTACTATTTTCAAAGAGAGAATACATTAATACATTGCGTGGATGATAAAATCAAAATATTCAATGTGTTATGAGTTGATGGCCTTATTTTATATTGTCCAAGGTTTTTAAAATTTCAGAATTTCAGAACTATTTTGGTGAAAGAAAAACCTTTTATATTTCCCCCTTGCAATTTATATATACACTTCTACTAGTTTATACTATAGGGTCTACAGTTCCTTCCTGTCAACAAAAGGCCTACTTGAAAGAAAGGTCAAAACTTTCAAAAGCAAGCGGTGTGCACCTCAGCTTCATGAAGAAAATAAATAAAGACCCAAATAAGAGTTGTCGGCTGGAGCAAAGGTTTTGTTATGAATGTTCTCTTGCTGCGAGCTGCAGTTGGAATCAAAACAGTGGTGGTCACAGCTCCATTCTATTTTTTATTTATTCACTTTTTTTAAAGATGTATTATTTTGCCACAGAGATAAACGTGAACAAGTCTTTCCAGTAAAATACATTCAGTTGCATTGATTAATCTGTGCCCCAAATGCAAATAATATCAGATAAAGAGAATATCTGCAACAAGACGAAAGGTAAGGCAATAAGTGCTTGTACAGTAGAGAGCAGAGCAAGCTCAGCCTGTAGGTGTTTCAGGCTGGTTGTGCAGCCTCTGCCCCCTGTTACATATTCTAGCACACAGAGCAGTGGGAGGGAAGAAAGAGACAGAACTGGGACATGTAGTGACTGGAGCCCTGGAGTAGGACTTCCTGAACTGGTGAAAAATCACACACAAACATACTTGTTCACACATACACACACAAACACACAGTTTCGCAAAAAGGAAAAAGAGGATATTTGTGGGTGACTGTAGCCCTTCAGGCAGAAATGCCATGTCTAATTCAAGAAGAGTGTGGCAGCATGCCGAGCACAATCAGCGACAAGAACCTGTATGTCATGACTGCGCTGGTGTAAGTTTTCTGTGTTGTCTCGTGAGCTGAAATAAAACACACAATGTGCTTGATTTACCTGTATAGCAACCTGTTTGTTCTATAGATAAGAGCTCCTACCTGAAGTAATAGTGGCACTCATCTATACTGCTGACATCTTCTTAGCCTCTGCTCTGCTTCAAAGGTTAGAGTCAGAAAAACAGCTTTCTGACCAATTAAAAGGATGCAAGCAAGCTGTTGAACAACTGAGTCTACAAAACAGCTTTTTTGTTGCTGGACACGTGTTGATGGAGAGCACCAGCTTTTCAGACCAAAATCTCCATCTCTGCAAAGACAATTTCCATAATTTTCATTCTCAACACAACATTTTCTCTACAAGAGAGCATGTGTGGTGTAACGCCAAAGAACAGTACAGATGCAAATGAGACAAGTAGGGGGCATTAGAGTCACTGGAAAGTTGACACATTTTAACTCAGTTGAGCAACTGTGGGGGATATGAGTGTCTTCCCCATTTGAACTTCTCTGAGAGAATTTAAAGCAATGTTTTTGATAATGTTCCTAACCATCACTATCAGAGCACTAACTGGGGGAATATTTTTTGAAAGAGTAGGAAGTCCAGCTGCAGAGTCTTATGCCAATTAATAGTGAAGGTGTTCTGGTGGTTTATAGGGACCCATCACCTTAATTAGACACTTTATGTTGGCTTTTTCTTCATTTTGTCAGCTTTCTGTATCATACAGAAAGTGAAGCCACCGATGATGTCACTGGGTCTCTTCAAGATAGCAATTTCAGATAGCTATTTCAATCAATACATGTAGGAGGTTCTAACTTGATATTAATGCTCAGTCACTCATTGCAATGCGGAAGAATTGCAACCATACTCTGAATTTGCAATTGGAATTCAGTGAATTCAGTGAATTTTAGTATCTCAGAAAATACCTGAGTGGCCATTCATTTCTATTAACGTATGAATGCATTAATGTGTTTTTTATAATTATTGCTTTCCAAACTAAAATGAGAAAACTATCCTAAAACACCAAACGGACACACACTTCATGCTGCATTTGATACAATGCAATTTCCATCAGTTATGCAGCATCGACAGGCAATATGCTGATGTCTCCGCTCCAGTATTTCCTTAGTGCACCATATTTGTTCCTGTCACTTCTTCCTTGCTTGATTTCACATGACCATATTACTAATCTAACATTACAAATAACTGAACACTGAATTTAATTTGCCTTCCTCCCTTGCCATTTAATGCACTTTCTATCAAATGAAAATGGCTGCCATCCAGAATCAATCTTTGGTTTCTAAATGTTAAGGACTGATGGGAAAGTTAGCCAAAGCTCAACTTAATTGCTCTAGAATGTCCTTGAGAAATGTGTTTCATTCATGCCAAGTTTTTTTTTTTGTTTGTTTTTTTACCTCATTTTCATCTTCATGTCTCTCTCTATACATTTATATCGTTGTGTATTACACTCTCTCCATTCCACTTTCTACCAGCCACTTTCTCCCACTTTCTTTTACTACTGGACATTTATCTCTTCCTGAGACACATCTTCACTTATCAAAATAAGTGCTGATGTGGGCTGTGTAAAGCTAGGTCACCATTGTGGGTTCGAACATTCTGGTCAACTTGGAGCATGTTCCTTACTCCTGATCTGGAAAACCAACATCACTGCACATTTAGTGATCCTCGACTGATCCAGCCCATCAACTGTCCAATCATTCCTGAGCAGGAGAAATGCTTGAAATGCTATTTAGTGCCAAGGGGAGCAGGTGGCAGTCTGTTTTACATGGTCCACTTCACTGCTTTCTTTTGATTACTCCTTTTCTTTAGAATGCTTGAAACCATGCAGTGTTGTGGGTCACAAGGAGCAGGACTAAGAAGTGCCCTAAAGCATTATTGCTTGTTCTATGTTCACATGTAACTGTGATCTTGGAAACAGTTGCTCATGCTCCTTGACACTGTTTGACATAACCAGCACAGATGCTTACAACACAGAGGAATATTTGACAGGGGCTTTTCTACATGCTTTGATTATTTTCCACAGACCATGCATGCACACACACATGCACTGTTTGTTCCAGAAGGCGAAAGTGTGATGTGGGACGTGTTTTGTTGAGGAACGAGTGAGTTGTAAACACACTGACACACTGGTAAACATGGAGTGTTAAATTAGCTCTGCAGGACTCCTTACTGCCAAGAAGATGGGAGCGTATTCATGCTCATTTCCTCTTTCACTTCTCTCTTGTCTCTCGTTCCAACAAACCCTTTCTTCTGCTCTCTTGCTCACTTCCACTGGTTCCCTCATTTAGCATATGACACTTTATGTCTCTCAGATGAAAAAAAAGTGTGGGGGCTTAATGAGCCTTTGACATTTTACAAGCAGCTGATGAGGATGATTCTCTTTGCGGGGAAATAACAGTTAGGGTCCTGTACTGTAACATAAATTAACCATTGTACAATGAGCGACTAACTGTTATTTATTCAATACAACAGGCCTAATGAAAAAAAAAATGAAAAAGCCACCAGTAGCAGCATTGGCCTAGTGGTTAGGGAATAAGCCCCAAGATGTGATTTGTGATTTACTACATGCTGTGCTGTGTATTCACATTTCCCTTAACTTCGCTTTCGCTTTCACAAAAAATTAAGTAAATAATCCAGCTCAAGGTTAAGTTGATCTGTTTCTTTACTAAAACTTCAGCTAGAACAGCTGCCGTCACACTTGCACTGCAAACAATATTGAATCACTTTGCTTTATCTTTTTACTTTAAACACCACGTTTACAGCATTTAGCTCTTTGTTCTCTTCTTCAGACTCAAGGTCTTTTTTCTTTCATAAACTTCTTTAAGCCTGATTTGAAGCCGTATCAAACCTGACACCAGTGCAAGCTGTGAAACCCAGGTGCAAGTCAGTGAACACGTGACTGTCACCAAGTCACTTCCTCCTCTGTGATGTGTATATTTCATGACAAATGGTTCAACAGAATGTTCCAAATTTGCATTGAACAACATGTTGTTAATGAAAAGGCTAAGAACGTTTTTTCTTCTTTCTGCAGAAAACAAAACCAAAATCGAATCGAATTTAATAATCGAATTATCGTCCCATTAATAAAAGAAACGGTCAGCATGAACAAATACACGGAGTTTATCCTTATTTTATGTGTTAAGTCTCACACCAAAAGAGTGATGACTTGAATTGACCAAATGGATTGGTCATTTTCTCAGGAATAATGTATTCTAATGCATCGAAACACAACAGACAAAACTGCATTGATGTTATATTTTGTTCATGTACTGGATAAATTAAATGTCACACAGTTCAATCAGTATCGTAGAGAAATTGTTATAAAATACCTCGTGTACAAGGTTGTTTGCACATTTGATTCACTCTTAATCAGAAAGATTGGCTAATGGAGGTGACTGTCATAATTTGACAGAAGGAAAATCTGCACATATTTCATACAGGCCTCAGATGGCACAAAGAGCCAAAGTATGTCCCTAAAGACACCATGTTGCATAAAAATGTTTTGTAGTCACTTAGTTTTGCTCCTGCCTGCATCCATTCATTTGCATACTCTAAGTCCCGATTTGAGCCCCTTCTGCCATAAGCTTTAATCTGCTTTCCCTGAGACATTTTTTTTCTAAATACCCTTGTTTGAGAACAGTTGCATCCAGGGTATCTCACTGCTCTTTTGTGTTTATTTTTCAAAATTATAGTTGTTTCTAATTTGCTGTCTTTCTTCTATTGAAAGTCGATGCTGGTACGCCGCATAAACTAGACCTTTGTTATGGTCTGAGGGTAAGAGATGCTTTTGCAAAAGGATTGCACAGATTGTGAAAACTCTCATGTGTGAATCTTTGGAAGGTGTCTGAAAGAAGCTTTGGCTCTTAAATGTTAGCTAAACAGCAGATGAAAGTGTTTTGCATTTTTTTCTATAATAACCTTCTGAGTTTAAAATCTGCACAGTCACAAAAAAAGGTTGGTCTGGAGCAAAGCTGGAGAAAAATGGACCGGTGAAAAACAAGATGGTAATACCTCCCATCGAAGAAAAGCCTTTAAATTGCGTCCTTGGGAATTTAAATTGAGTGATAAAGAGAGTTTTGAGGGATATTTTAAATATGTCTTTGATTGCAGATTACCACAGTCTGATTACCTTCCATCACAAATGCTTTCCATTTAAAGGCCATATACTGAAGTATGAACTGAAATCGCTGGCAATGATTAGTTTAAATTATAAGCCTCGTATTAGAGATGATTCCCAGTGTTAGTGCATCTTGTTGCACTTACTTTATTATTTAATGTCCTTGCATCATGTTGTGCAAAAGACCTCCAGGACCACACTGTCTCAAAAAACCATGTATCAGTGTTTAAAAAATGAATAATTAGTTATTACATCAAAAGAATAATTTCAGGCCATGAAGTACTAATGTGATTCCACACAGTGGGAAACACAGATGCAGTGGCTTGTCATGACTTAAAAGAAGAGGTTGGGGAAAGCAACAAAATGAATACTATGAATACTAATAAAATAAATGTAATTACAATAATACTATGCTTTACAACATCAGTAAATATATGCACTGAAATCCTGAATTACTGAGATGCATATGTTTCCTTTAGAGACAGTAGCTTTAGGTTTTGCCCAGTAATGATGTATATTATAATACTTTCTTAATTTATGTATAAAGTCATATCCCCTGTTTAGACTTGTGCTTTATATTTTCTGTAATTATAGATCTTTTTTACAGTATCCATCTCTCATCCATGGTCAATTTCTCTAACTTGGCTAGCCAATCCCAGCACTCATGGAGTGGACAATCGAGAAACACTCTAGACAGGTCGCCAGTCCATTGCAGGGAAGACACATGTATAAAGAAACTCACACACAGTCACACCTTGGGGCAATTTAGCATCTCCAATCTGCCTGCGTGGGAGGAAACCAGAGCTCCATGACAAAACTTATGCAGACACAGGGAGAACATGCCCTTTTGCAATACTTGCCGAAACTATATATATAATGAGTCATATTTCTAAAGATTAATAAGCTTTAGTACGTTTTGTAAGCTTTAATAAGTATTACCTGGAAAAGGTAAATGAAGTGCGTATATAATTGATGTGTATTAGACGACAGCTGGGCAGTGATATGAAAAAGAAGAGTTCAAGTTGCTACCGTGGGCTTTAAATTAGTCATATTTCAGCCCGATGAAGCATCTAAGGAATTAGAATTACAATTCAAATTAGAATTGAGTTACAGGCTGCAGAGTTATATATATATATATATATATATGTGTGTGTGTGTGTGTGTGTGTGTGTGTGGCTGTCCCAGTCAATCAGCTTAATATTTTCAAATACTGTTTCTCTTTCCTCCAGCCTTGTCTGAAACATGTCATCATGAGTTGTGACACTCTCCCCTTGACATTTCCACGGTATGTTTTAGAAACTGACATTCCCTCAGCAAGTAACAGCTTCCAGATTTCTTTCACAGGGTGTGCCTCATTAGACGCTCGGCTTTTATTTTAAATGGGTAATTTATTAACATGCTGACACTTAGAATAAAAATGGATAAGGATAATTTAAGGATATTTAGCTGAGTTACATTTCTGTCCTTTTCATTGCTGGACTTCTTTTATGTGCCTCTTTTGATTTGTATGCAGTGCATACAGCTAGAACCTATTATCAACATTAGAACAGGAGAAAATGAGGTTAGAGTTTTAAATATAACCACAGTCACTGTCCTTGCTTTTGCAGGAGGTAAATCAATGGGAAAAATAATTGAGAAACATGAATTATCCAGTATTTAATCTGAAAAATGGGGTTACAGAGTCCGTCCTTTTTGACGGTGCTGTGTGACGAAGGAACGCAGCTCGGGTGTGTAAATTGCTAAAGTGATCAGCTGGCAGGGCAGCTGCTAAAGGAGAGCTGGACAGCTAGTCCACCCGATCTGCTGACACTGCTGTGATGAAAAACAGCTCTTCATGGTGTGATCTTGAAGCCTAACTGCTTCATGTTGACTGCTGACACTGCCCACCTGTCACAGTGATACACTCATGCAGTTTTTTAGCACTATAATTAAGAGCCCTGTAATTCTGTAGTTTTAAAGCTTAAGCAACAAATAAAGTAGAAAATAGATGTAAAGAATCAGAACAGGGATAACATTAATGCTGTTGGAAACAGAAACACTCATGTTTTCAAATCCAATTGTTGTAAAATATCACTTTTTTACATAGGATAAACATAGAAACTCTAGTTTTATATTCAACATTAGTGACTTAACTGCAATCACCTTCTTCAGTTACAACATCCTATCAAAAATCACAGTTGCTGTGGGATGCAGTGAACAAACAAGATAAAATCGGTATTTTTAAAATGTATTTAAACAGATCTTGACTGTGAGTAAAGTCTCTTTCTTTTCATAGCAAATCAATTTTTAATCTGACAGCTCTCAGAATTCTAAAGATACCTGGCTTGTTCATTTTTTTAATACTTCAACTATTTCTCCTAATAAGCCTCAAAGGTACAGTTTGTGTACCAACATATTTACATTATTCATTTGACATTTTATGATCCAGAAAGTTGGAACGGCAGGAGAAATGCAGATAAAAAACAAACTGATTTTTAAGCCCCTTTCATCGAGGCAGCCTAGTGATAAGGGACTATTGCCCCAGGATCGGGATGTTGTGAGTTCGAATCCCAGACCTGTAGTTTGCCCTAAGATACACTTGAGCAAGGTACTACCCCCATCACTGCTCCTTAAACAGCTGCTCCCTGCTGCTTTGTACAAGCATTGGTGATTCAATGGCAGAATTCTCGCCTGCCACGAGGGAGACCCGTGTCCAATTCCCGGCCAAAACAGTGATCAGGCATTTTGAGGCAGTGGTGGCTAAGCAGTTAGAGCATGGCCCCATGATCAGAAGGTTGTGCTTTGGAATCCCAGACCAGCAGGTTGCCATGAGGTACCCTTGAGCAAGGTACCATCTCCATCACTGCTCCCTGGGTGCTTTCAATAGCTGCCCCCTGCTGCATGGTGTGTATGGGTGAAAAGCAACGGCTGAATTTCGTTGTGACTCACTGTGTGCTGTGCCATGTTTCAAAATGACAAAATAGTCACTTTCACCTTCTTCACCTTCATTTTCCTCGGAGGAACATTATTTTTAAACATTTCAGTAACGTTCTTACATTAGTTGACAACCTAGAAATTCTCTGCCCATGCTTGCTCCTCAACGAGTCTTTTAATGGATACTCCCTTTGTAGCAAACTATAATTACAATCACCTTTTAGATAGAGTTACCAGTTCGAAAATAAATAATCCTTAAATGTCTAATCTTGTTCTCATACTCTCTGCATTGATATTAAATTCAAATTAAATGAAAGATTCAGTGTTTTTGTTTATTTGCATTTTCTATGCTGCCCCACCTTTTTGTGTTTATGGGTATTTTGGGCCTCCCTGCGATGGGCTGGCGACCTGTCCAGGGTGCGTTCCCCGTCGCCCTGTGTGCGCTGGGTTGGACACCGGCACTCCCCCACGACCCCGTTTGGGACAAGCGGCAGATAATGGATGGATGGGTATTTTGGGCATGAGTATTTATTGCACTAGAGTTTGTATGTTTCACTTTTAACGTTTGCTTGTTACATTTATGCAGCTGTTTGTTAGCTTTCTTTCTTTAAACACTTCATTTAGAATGAAACAAAATGTATTTTGCACTCTAACAATACTGTTCTTTTAGAATGGTCTTAGAAACAAAATTGTTTAGTCTCCAGGCAAGGTCACAAATCCTATTAACTGAAATATAATAAATTCCCCTTTTTATAAAAAACATATCACATTTGTAACATAATAAAAATGTCTGATTTATTATTTTTTTTTATGAAAAAAGGGTTGTAAAGTTGTCTCACAGTTTAGTGAGTGAACTGTACATTACAGCAAGATACAGGTTAAATGATAAATGACTTGGGTGTTAAATTACTCAGTCTCGTATTAATCTGATTCTTTGGATTTTGACACTTGTTTTGCTTTTGAACTTTGATTTTGAAATGTTTCTTTATTCCTGATTGCCTCTGTTTGACCCTTGCCAGTGGTTTGCTGGATATCCTCATTAAACAGCCTGACTTGCACTTGCATCCTCCCTCTTTCTCTCTGTCTCTCTTTTTCTAGAAGCCTCACAAGGCAAGCCAAATGGAGCAATAATCCTGAGAAGGACTTTTTCTCTTTGGTCCTACATAACCAACATACATTTTTAATTAATAACATTTCAAATAATAACAACGTTTCTAAAAGATATGAAGCAAGTGTGTAGAATATAATAACATGTGATCATAAAGATGGAAAACTAATTATATTTGCAACTGTGACGAATGCAATAAACTTTGATCAAGCTAAACATGCTGTTCCACTTTAACAAATAGAGTTAATAAGGAAAGCTTGGCCGTAAAATCAGCCATGTAGATGTATTTTCCAAACCCAGTGCTTAGATTTAAAATACTAGTGTTCATTTGACTTTAGTCAAGACTTCAGGAATGTGTACTTGTTTGGCTTTCCAGTGTACTAACTTCAGCACAAAGTATGTTCCAGATAGTGACTGTGTGCCTGTAGTGAGTGTTCCCTTAATCTTTTAATATAATCTCTCTCTCTCTCTCTCACTCTCCCTCTCTCTCCCTCTCTCTCTCTCTGTCTCTCTCTCTCTCTCTCTCTCTCTCTCTCACTCTCCCTCTCTCTCT
>CM029377.1:7596790-7784290 GCA_017165825.1 Hepsetus odoe
GAGAGAGAGAGAGAGAGAGAGAGAGAGAGAGAGAGAGAGAGAGAGAGAGAGAGATCTTAGGCTTGTAAATATTTTGCTGTATGTTTGCCCTTCATGATATTTTTACTGATATTTGTGTTATTGTGTGTGTACTCACTTGATTGGAAGACAAGCCCATTTCCATCCAAAATCAAGCTTCAGGAATGCGCTAAGGACAGCCAAAAATGAATCATGGCTGCTTTGTACTGCTGGAGCATTCTGCACTGCAGCCATGGGGCCACATTTGTTTTGTTGATTAGATTTTGCACAAACGAGACAAAAACATTCTGAGGCATACTGCAAGGTCATATGCACAAAGCTGGTTTTCAGGGTCATTCTCTGCAATGCCAATGCAGATGGTGTTTGAATCAAAAGCCTCAAGAGTCTGCCTCCATCTCAAGTGGGTGATTGTCTTTTTAAAATGGTCTATTGACATGCTTACCAGCTCTTCAAGCTTGTAGCTTGTAATGTTACCTTCTTTTATTAATATTATGTAGCAGTTTCCTTTAGCAGTGAAATACGACCAATAATGGCTTATTTCAAGCTTTTGCATGCCTGAACTGTATTACTGCTTTACTACTAGCAAAGTAGTTGGCTACCTGACTTTGCACAGTGACTTGAGAAGAGAAGCTTCATTTCTTTGCTAAAGCAACCTCTAACAAGGCAGAACGATTTCTTGTCAGAGTTGTGATTGCACATCATAATTGCAGACTGTATACCGTATAATGTTTGGCTAACAAGGACCATAAAAGTTATTACATATTTCAGCTCATGGTGTATCCTAACACTCAATGTGCCCAAAGGCAGCGCAGAAAGGAAAAAAAAATCCGAAATTCCGTACATTTTAGCAAGCTTACTTGAAATCTTAATCAGTTTATTATTGTATGGACTTTTGTTCAGATGGATTTCATGAAGGCAGACCAAAAAGAGAAATCTGTCAGTATTAAGCGGATTGCATTGATCCAAAGATTAAGTTGTAAATGTTGCAGCACCCTTTTTCTCCAATCCTAACTTTATTTAAAATATACTTTGCAGTGATTATTTTTTATCTTGATTATTTATATGACCTTGGGTTTCAGGTTCACATGTCCTTGCAGACTAGACCTATGATACAGAAACTGGCTTTTGGTATGTGGAACATCGCCTCACTAGGAGGGAAGGAGCAGGAGCTTGTGTGGGATGTTGAGTCATCCACGCTGTTCGAAGCCTAACCTTCTAACTGATGAGGTGGTCAGATAATGTAAAACTTCGAGGGACTCCAATCAGGGGGCAGAGGTTGTCCCGTATGTTGGCTTCTGGATTGCATTATGTTGGCTTCATCATGCTGTGACCTTTATCTTACACTGAGGCAGTTTGTGGTAGAGTGTGAAATGCTAGAGAGAATGATCAGCATCTCTACATCCGTGGCCATGGTGCTCCACTGGAAAAAGGTGGTCTGTCACCTCTAGGTCTGGAAGGAGATATTGCCTTAAGAGGAGGAGTCTGAGTATCTTGGGATCTTGTTCACGAGTGAGGGTAATATGGAGTGAGAGCTTGAAAGCTGAATTGGGGCAGCGGCAGCAGTTATGCAGTCACTGTACCATACCGTTGTGGTAAAAAGGGAGCTGAGCCAAAAGGCAAGGCTTGTTAGGATGTCACCCAGATGGACTGATTAAACTATAATATTAATGGTATACAAAGCTTTCCATTCGCTTGTCTTTTTATGAGATTAAAGAAACATTATCTTTCTATCTTTCATTTACAGCATTGCACGATTAAAAGGATTCAAGCTTTGAGCATTTATACTAAAATCAAAAGAGCAAAGCATTAAATTGAGCATTCTTAGTGAAAATTACATGGTATTATTTAAACTGAAAATGAGTAAAGAGCATTCAATGTGGTCTTCAAACCCTTCAATTTTGTTTTTGTTTCTCCTCCGGATGGTGATGGTCTAGTGGTAGGGAACTTGCCTACAGACCTATGGATCAAGAGGTCCTAGGTTTGAATCAATCCCACCTCTAGCACTACCACCACTGGGTCCCTGAGCAAGACCCTTAACCCTGAGTTGCTCCAGGGGGACTGTCCCTGTTATTGGGCATGGAAGTCGCTCTGTATAAGAGCATCTGCTAAATGCTGTAAATGTAAATGTTTTCATAGTTAAAGTACATTGTAAGTTAACTCACAGTATTATGTCTCCGATCTCAAAGACATCCATCCATCCATTTTCTGCCGCTTGTCCCAAACGGGGTCGCGGGGGAGTGCTGGTGTCCAACCCAGCACACACAGGGCGAGGACGGGGGACGCACCCTGGACAAGTCGCCAGCTCATCGCAGGGAGGAGCGGGACGGGGACGGCACCTTGCCCAAGGGTACCTCAGGCCAACCCATTGGGAAGGGGCTCGAACCCCTGATCCTCCGATCACGTGACCGACGCCCTAACCATTGTCCCTATCTCAGAGACAATGTTCCCAAAAATATTAGCATGGATGGACGGATGGATGAGCAGGCAGATATTAAATGCACAATAAGTTTTGGAAACTTGGTTTGGATAAGTGGCTCGGTTCAGACACAGAGAGAGACTTGGATTATTATGGCAGAAGGATGCTGAGGATGGAGCTGCCAGGAAAGAGAAGAAGAGAAAGGGCAAAAAGGAAGTTTATGGATGTTGTGTTTACTGAGCTCAGAATCAAAATGTCTTTTCATGTTTTTCTCAAATCATGCCCTGGCGTAATGCCTTTGTTTCACTCTTGTTTGATTTCAATTATTTTAAGGATGCATTAATGAAACAATTGGGCAGAAACAATTAAATTGAATGAATCACTGAACATCAAGATATTGTTACAGTTCTAATCTCAAGTGGCCACTCTTATTAGATAAGTGTGCTTCATTATCAGTTCACCCAAACACCAGTAATGAATTGTGCTCAGATATTTAAAAGGATACATTTTAGTTTAGTTTTTTTTTTTTCCAGGCAGTGATATGTGCCAACATAGCTGTGAAAGTTACAGTTCATGTAAAACTACATTTAAAAAGTTTAAGATTACAATTATTGGCAGCATTCGTTGATTTTAATTAATCAATCTGCTGATTACAAAGTGCACCCTGTCCCTTTACCTGCTTATTCTCTTTTTATCCATCTGTCCATCTCCACTCCCGCTCCTGTTTTCACTTCATTTAATTTCTAACCAAGCCGAATCTGTCACTCCCTCACCCCCCAAGCAAAAAGCGAACGCACTGGTGTGTAATTTTAAAGCCATGAAAATCTTCTTAAAAAGAATGTTTGTGAAATGTTTTATATAAAACAGTATTTACTGGGTTGCTTAAAGAAGTAGTGGACCTGACAAAGCAGTAGAAAGAAAGAGCATATGGTGTGCATAATTGTATGCACAGTTCTTCCTACATGTCATTGCATCCTTTGTAGTCATTTGGGTGCAAAGCAAAAATTTAGAGAGAAGCTTGTTGCTGTCCAGATCCCAGCTCATTGCATGCAAATCCAAATTGCTGCCCACTCATTCATCTTAAAATTTGCATTGCTCTTCTCTCCTTCGGAGAAATGTTTTGTATCAACCTCTCCTTCTATATGGCTCTTTATGTATCTTTTAGATGCTTTTAGGAGAAGCGTGGAAAAGAGCTCAACTATGTTTTGGTTTGGAGAATCAAAGCCCTACATCTAGCTCAACATATTTTCAAGTTTCCTTCCATCATCTCAAAGACCCCTTCAGAGCACTTTGACGCTGTGATATGACACTTTAAGACTTTAATAGATTTCTATATGGCTTCTCGCTGTTATCCACAAGCCATCATTATAGCCTGCCATGTTTTAAAAAGAGTCCAGAAATACTCAGTCAATTTACATCTACAAATCTACATCTTTCTTGTATGGCTGAGAAACAAAATGAGTGACACTTTTTGAATCACTCCAGCATTTTAAATGGATCATTTATCTCATGAATGCTCCCTCCAACTTTTGATTATAAAATACTCACTTTAACATAATGCTGCCAGTGCTGAAGTGGGAGACAGGCTGCTCAAGCTGTGTGGCTGTTTGTGCTAGAACATTCAGAACTGAGCTACTGTTGACAGGTGAGAACAAGTATACTGACCCATGTCTATTAGCAAAACCTGCAAAAGGCATGTCAGCGCCAGAACTGGACCATGCATTAATGGAAGATGTTGGCCTGATCTCCTATCTCTCTCTCTCAGAGAAAGACTGAGAAACAGCCTAGACAGTCTCGCCAGTCCATTGCAGTTGGCCTGATCTAATTAATCACATTTTCTTTTCCACTTCATGGAAGGCTGGTGCATGTGTGGCCTAACTGGGGAAGGATACATTGTGTTTAGAGGACAAATCAGAGGAGACAGTGTGATGCTCTGGATAGTAATCTGCTTTAAGGTCTGGCATTCATGTAGACATTTAAATTTACAACATTTAGCAGATGCTCTTATCCAGAGCGACTTACAACTTATTAACCCTGCGCCTAGAACAAAAGAATGTGCCGTTAGTGATTTCTCTATTTTTTTTATTTTTTTTATTTTTTTTTATTAATTAATTTTTTTAGACTTGAACACATACCACCTACCTTAAAAAATCCCCAGATCTCTCTCATCAGTGCAGCTTCAGAGGTCTTGTGGAGTCCATGCCTTGATGGGTCAGAGCCAATCTGATGCCATGAGGGATGGACACTGTATTAGCAAGTAGGTTTAAAGTTATGGCTTACAAAACTGCTTTATAATTGTCACGCCCACCACCGTGTCCAGGCCAGGGGCGAGGGCCCGATCCCCGGAATACTGAGCCAGAGATTCACACTCACCCTCGCTCGTCACCTTTGATCACCTGCACCTGGGTAGCCGAGTATTTTAAGCCTGCCAGCCCGACCCAGCCTCGTCTGTTCACTGTTGTTTCTGAATGTCTGTATCTGTGATCACTGCTTGGGTTGTGTCAGATTAAACGTATCCTGAAGGAAGTTAGGCATTTGCGCCTTAATTCCAGTTGAGGCGATGTCCCTCAAAAAGATTTTCTTACATAAACACTTCACTGTTTCACTCAAAGTCCTCAAACTCAAGGAGGAGGATGGAGGATGTGCAATGTTATCACCTCAATAGATTATTACTCATTAATGAAACTGGGGATTTTACTATTTACAATGTCCATCCCCTCCTTGTGTCCTTTACCAGATAATGCTTGCTTATAACACATTTGTTAAGAGCATTAATAAGAACTGAGAATGTTTATTTCTTGGGCTCTCATGTCACTGCTTTCTAAAAATTTCCCCTGTCATCACACCATGAGCTCGGCCTCTGGTAGTGCAACAATATCAGTGTTCAAAAAAATAGTAAGAAATCTTAGCAACATATTAAACTTCTACTTAAAATTGTTATCCTTACAAAACCTATATGCATGTAAATATGGTAGAGATGCTGTAATTTCTTTCAGTTATCACTCCTATAATGTTCTTTTTGTATGATGACAAATATTAAAATGCTTGTCTTTACAGTAGATTTCTATTTGTGTTTATGCTTAAGAATGCCGAGTGCTTTGTAGTAGTTATTATTTATGCAGTGATGAAGTACTTTCAAAGTAAAAAAAAAGTGCTGATCTAAAAAAAGCTCCCAACTGATGACTCAGGGAGAATGTATCAGTGGAATGGAGCAACTCATTAGTAATTGCAGCACAGTCCATGGATTATCTTAGCTGGCACCAAGACCATGCATTCTAAGTGTTTTAAAGTCAGTGTAAAAGTCAGTACAGTGATTGATGTCCACTATGCATTAACTCAAATGTGTCTAATCATCCCAAGCACAAAGCTATTAGAAATGAGTAGAAATATCTCCTGGGAAGACAAATTTGCACAAATCACACACTCTGAATCAATCTGGCCTTAAGCTCCAATTAATAAACCACCTGGTTCTGAAGAAATCAAATGTTAACATGCTCTTCCAAAAGATAATGTTTCATTTCCCTCATCAGGTGTGCCCTATTTTGTAGGCATGAATAGAGTCATTTCCCAAGACTGCTGAAGAAGCCCTAATGTTCTGAGGGAAGAAAATGTTCAGTTTTCAAAGATTTTACATGAATCTATGTATAACATTTTGGTAAGACTGTATAAAAGTATAGATGTTTTATTATCATATAAATCAGTAACATATAAAGAATATATATATAAGCATATAGATGAATGTGCATGATGTTTTGATAGTGACTCATTTTGTATGTGGTAGATGGCAGTGCTTTTCAGAGAATCGTTTCAGCCATCATGACTACTGTAAAGAACAGTATGACCTGTTTGACATGAAGTTAGATATGGTTCAGACAGTGAGTATACTGTTCCAGCTGCATCCGACCTTGGGTCATGGCAGTTTAATGGAAGCACAAGATGTTTCTGTAGGGGCTAAATGTTATGGCTTAAGGTTTTTTTGTCATAAACTGTGCTCAAAGTAAAAGACGTACTGAACATGCATTGGTGAGCCCCTCTCTGATAGCAAGTTCCATGGTCAAAACGTTACAGATTATTAGATTTGTAAAGATTTCAAATGAATTGTACGTTTTTCAAATCTATACGTTTTCTCCAATTGCAACAAAAAGCTTTTTTTTTTCTTTTTTTATGTGCAATAACTCTAATGAGCTTAGGCCGTGTTTTGATTTGATCTTATGTATTAAACACATTTTAAACAATATTTCTTCATGGAGCACCAAGCAAAGTTCACTGTGATGTCTGAGGACTTGGCATTCATAGAAACTTTCACATATTTTAATTGAATCTCCATCGTTCAATGTGTATATATGTGTATTTATTTACCGAAGGATTCTCCCTCCCTCTGCACCTCTCTCCCTTTCTTTCCATCTCCTCCTCCCCCTTTTTCTCCTTTTCTCCTTTTGACACAGACTCCAGTCCATTCACCTTTTATGTTGACCATGAGTCATGAATTATTTTTATAACCTTCAGAGTTTCAGTATCAGGCATGATACTGTATTTACCATGCTGCTTATACTTCTCCCTCTCTGATGACACACATGCCAACCTGCTTTTAAACTGCAAAAAAAAAAAAAAATGGATCAGTCATCATCAGTACAATCTTACATTTTTATTTAATCTTTCAGAAACAAAATACAGTTTGGTGGGTCTTTATTATCTGTGTTGTTTACATGGTTCTAGCAGACCTTGTTCCCTCTCTGGTCCTCTTCAGCTTTATTTCAGGGCTCATCCTGGCCATCAAGAGGAGGAGAAGAGCCTCTCGTATTGCTGCGGCATGGCAGGCCATTTTGACAAAGTCCCCCCTCCCTGCTCCCCCTTGTTCATCACGCCTCTCGATCTCTGATGATGAGAGCTTGCAAAGAGCTCCTTATAAATGGAAGCGTCCAACAGGAATCCTCTCTACAAGCACAAAAGATAATAGATCTCTTGACAGCAATATGCTGAAGGACAGCATTTCACAATTTCACCATGTTAAATAAGATGGCTAGTGTGCAAGTGCAGACCTAAAACTAAATCCTCAGTGATGGAAAACTGTTTGGAGCATAATGACTAGAATCATTACCATGTTTCTTGCCACTTAGTTCCCCTGGTCTTCAAAAACAGCACAGAAAGCTCTGGTCAGGGACAGAAGCAGCAGGCAGTCCATAACTGTAGCAGCAGAGAAGTCCAGTCCTGCAGTGCATTTCACTCAGCTGATTCAGCTCATGAAGGACTTAATAATTATATGAGAAGTTGAATCAGGTGTGTTAAGTATGTGGAATACTAAGCTGTAAAGTTTAGGCCACCCTGACATTGAGCTACAGTAAAAAGAAAAAATCTCTAGATTCAAATCAAGTGATCTTTCACACACAGCTTTAACCATAAATTACTCTAAAAACTCATAGCATTCAAACTCTTATATATAATATGCTAATTGAAAGGTGAAAGTGAGTATTCTTGTCATTGTGAAGCACAGCACAGGACACAGTGAACCTTTGCTTTTCACACACACACACTATGCAGCATTGGGCAGCTACTTAAAGCGCCCGGGGAGCAGTGATCAGGACTGTACCTTGCTCAAGGATACCTCAGGGCAGCTTACTGCTCTGGGATTCTAACTCGCAACCTTCTGATCCTGGGACCTAGTCCCTAACCAATAGGCCACCCCTGACCTGTCTAAAGACAACTAAAAGTTTCCTCCTTCTTGACTCCATTGATTCCATTACATGTTCCAAAAAATAAAATCTAAAGTCTAAAGTGACATTTTTATATTTATTACAAGAATTTCACATTATTTACATTAAATTTAGGGAACTGGTATAATATTTTGGGACATCTGGCCAAATTACTTATTTACTTATTTATATTTATATGTCCCTTATATCTTTAAGAATATAACACTTCCTCCTTATGCTGTATAACTCTTTCTGGCAATACACCGCATCAGCCTAATCCCCAAAACATCAAATTGAGATCCGAACCTGCTGCTATTAACTTCAGTGTCATACACTTCGAACCCATAGTATTATAATTTACTACCAGTTAGGCTGCATCACGTGATTTTGGTTCCCCCATGGAAATGTCCAGGTGTGTGTGAGGTGTGTTCACCAGCCTGCGGTGTGCTTAAATGCCCTCATCCAACACAAAAACCATCCAGCTGGCATTTGCTGCCCAGTGGAACCATGGTACCCAACAAGGCTATGAACAGCTACTGCTGTGTGGTGGCTTCTGGTTTTTTTTTTCTCTCCCATGATTCCCAGAGCTTTGCTAATGAGAGTAGGGTCCTCATTAAAGTTTAATGAAGGGAGTGAGGAAACACTCGTATCACCTTGAGCCGTGCTGCTATCGCTCTGACGCCAAGCACCCCAGAGGGTAGCGGGTGATTCATAGAGTAGCAAGTTATCAAAGAGTTTACTGATGAAGGTGTTTCCTTTTGAACCCAGTGCGGTCATATGCAGCCAGCAAGACAACATAGGTTCGTTTCTTTAGTTTTACTTTTCAGATAGAACGCAAATGTTTACTTTCTCTGTAATAATAGATTAACATGCTATGACACTTTTCTTTTTTTTTTCAAATTGTTTCAGTTTGATTTGGGGGACTCCTTACTTTACATATACCATCTTCTGTGAAATTACTGATATCTTTTTGGTCTCTATGTGAAATGAGCATGATTATATGAAATTGTTACTGGCCTTCACAACTCAGAGAGAAGGTGGTGGGAGTTATATTCCATTTCTTCCCCCCACATCATGTTGCTCAGGCTGTCTTGCTTAAACAGAATTGCAGGTTGTGCATAAAATGCCCTCAGTACAGTGATGCAACATAGCCAGCAAATCACCCAACTTGGACTCTTTGTTTAGATAAGCCCACTTTTGAAAGCTCAGCTAATCAATGAATCCGATGCGTGAAAGAGACAACTCGTGCAGTAAGGATTTATACACTTTATGCAAGGCCTAAACATTTTTTGTGCCTCTGTGATTCATCACCTGTTTGCATGGTAATGCACTGATCTGGCTTAATTCAGAAGGGCCTCTTCACACACCGATCTGCATAGGAAGTGATTGTGCACAGGCCTTGTGATTTTTTTCACCCCATTGATTGAAGCATGGCTGATTAAGTCTCATCAGCCACATCAAGAAATGAGAGAGAAGCACAACAGTGCTGTATAATCAAGTATAGCGTAATGTGCGTTATCTGCTAATCAAGCATGGCAGGCAAGGCCTTTCCTTCCGAGCACAAAGGGAAAATGTTGTTTTTTGTCCCCCCCTCTCAATCAAATGTTTTAATTGAAGCATTAAAGATCTTTTTTTTCGGTTGTTGCCGCTGTTATTATTACAGATTGAGTGGATAGGGAATTTTAATTGGGGTCAAGAGATGTGAGAAACACTTCGTATGAAGCATGGGGCTTTTGAATATAATATAAGTAGCCAGTATCTTGACACTGTGCAATAAGTGTATGTTAGCATTATAGAGTCACTCTGCCCTTTAAATAAAGTGAACTTTCCTGAATATTTATATGGCCCAGCCTTTCTAACTCCCTCTGCTTACCCTGCTTGGGCTTGGGCTTTATTACCTTGGTCTGTATTACAAGAACATTTTAACTCTGAACTTTTCTGATTAGTCACAACTTCAGATAGATAATCTAGAACTCCTACTATAAAACCCAGAAATATACAATCATCCTTCAGGTGTGTCTAATTTTAAGCAATTTTTTCCATCATCAGCAGATCTATTGCAAATACATTATCTTTTTAAGGCAACTGTGACAGGTAGCATTTCAAGCATGAATTCTAATAGCAATGTGACATTTTCTCATATTGCAAAATGTGTTGGAATTTTCATGTGCAATTTCCAAATAAAATCAAAGACAATGAGGCAGAATAATAAGAAGCTAAATGTGTGTGTTTTTGCTGGAGAGACAACATGGCTTGCAAGCGAAGTATGAAAGGCTTGGCCATCGCAGAGACATTGACCCCCATTAAACAATGCAGGTCATGCACAGCTGTAGTACTATTAGATTTCTTGCCCGAGGTTGCTACTTTCTCTTTTTAAAAAGCTGTCCAGCTTGCTCTCACTTGCATTTTTGTTTTTTACCATTACTACATGTTTACATCTGTCGTACATACAATTGCTTACTTGGTAACAAACATAAATGAATTATAAAACATTCTAAAAACCAATTTTGTTGGTTCCTGCTAGGTTTCTGATGATGTCTATCTTGTTTTGCTTTAATGGGTTGATATCACATCACCTTTAAACAGGTGACCTCTGACATACTGAATGTGTACGAGAAGGTTTTCTTGATGGATCTTTAGATGCATGTACTGCAAAAAAATTAGTGGTATGTAATGATATCCACACAGGTTAGCTGGAGTTCATCACAGAGCAGACACACAGACAAACACACTCACACCTTTTGGGGCATTTTAGCATTTCCACATCACCTGACATGCAAGTTATTAGACTGTAAGAGGGAAACAAACCAGAGGAAGTTCACAGAAATATGTGGAGGGTGTGCAAACTTATCACAGAAAGGGACACAGTCTGTCACTAGGGATCAAACCCAGAAAACATCACTAATTATTACACCAACGTGCTGCCCGCCATTTAAACCAAGACATTTTCAAGGAAGGTCTCCTCTTAACCCTACATTTCCTCTGGACATGGTTAAGGTCTATTAAGTGTCCACAAACGTCTTCATATCTTTCTAACCTCACCAGTTGTATTTACAAAGTAAATTTTTAAAGCTCTCTGCTACATTCATCAGGCTTCTGCTCTGAGACCTGGAATATCAGCCCAAAGCAAGATCAATCTTCTCCATCTTAACAGCTGGAGAGGTGTTCTTTTCCTGAAATCTGCTTTTTTTTTCTCCAAATACAGCTTTGCTCATTGCAGCCAAATAATCTGATTATCCTCCAAGTCTATGAGCAATTCTCCCTAAAAGTTTCTTCTGTCTTTCAAACCTCAGCTTGAGCTCCACTGTTCCTGGTAGCTGACTTTTCTTAATTACATTACAAACTATGGAGACAGCTACCTGAAAACAGTTTGATCTCTTCTTCTGCATTTACCTTTACATTTATGGCATTTAGCAGACGCTCGTATCCAAAAATTTTGAAAATGGATGACAAAACATTTAGATTTGACTGTAATTCTTAAATAAAATATATAATACTTTATATTATATATAATATAATATAATATAATATAATATAATGGGGCAGCGGTGGCCTAGCGGTTAGGGCGTTAGCCGCATGATCGGAGGATCGGGGGTTCAAACCCCTTCCCAATAGGTTGCCCTGAGGTACCCTTGAGCAAGGTACCGTCCCCATCACTGCTCCCCGGGTGCTTTCAATAGCTGCCCACTGCTGCATGGGTTAAATGCAGAGGTCCAATTTCGTTGGGGTTCATGTGTGCTGTGCCGTGACCTCGCAATGACAAGGGTTGTCACTTTCACTTTTTTCATAATACATATGTCACAGGATTAACGAGTTTGTTACTTAGTTCAAAATAGTTCATCAGCAGGTCAGTAGAATGAAGATCAGATGTGAAGATAAACCACTGATTTAAGTCACTCTGGATAAGAACGTCTGCTAAATGCTGTTTTAGTTTTGTTTAAGTTAGTTTGCTTGATTTTCTGAGTAATGTAATAGAGCTTTAATTTCATGTACAGTACTGTGCAAAAGTTTTGGGCAGGTGTGAAAAAGTGCTGTAAGCAAAGAATGCTTTCAGAAATGGAAGTGTCAATCATATATTTTCATCAATCAACAAAATGCAGTGAATGAACAAAAGAGAAATCTAAATCAAATCAATATTTGGTGTGACCACCCTTTGCCTTCAAAACAGCATCTGCACACAAGGTTTTGAAGGAGCTCGCTGCAGGTTGTCTCAAACATGACTGCGTTTCAAACTCCAGGTGACATTGATGATCATCAGTACCTGTTTGGTAAAACTGGTTGATCATACACTGATTATAAATCCTACAGAATCCTGACTTTGTGCAAGTACGAGAAGCAACTGATGCTGGTTTGAAGGCAAAAGGTAGTAACACCAAATATTGATTTGATTTAGATTTTTCTTTTGTTCGCTCACTTTGCATTTTGTAAATTGCTAAAAATAAACAATCATTATTTATATTTCTGAAAGCATTCTTTGTTTACAGCATTTTTTCCCACCTGCCTAAAACTTTTGCACAGTACTGTTTAACTTTAACTTCAGAATTTATAGTGGCTAGCAGCACTTCTTTTATGTCCAGGCTTCTAACGTGCCTTTAGAAAAGTTTCATTTGGAAACTGTGCAGTGTTCATGTATGTCACTTTGGATAAGATCATTTGGCAAATTATGTAAATGTAAATATTAGCTCCAATCCTGCTTCTATTGTCCCATGATTCACTGTTGTGACCCCTAAATGGGAGAAGCCAAAAGAAGAAGAAGAAGAAGAAGCTGTCCAGTCTCTAAGGCCAACCAATAAAAATAGGAAAACTGATGAGACATTATGAAATGTAAAAACATGCAATAAAAATATCATAAAATATACTGAAACTTGTGCAATATATTTAAACACTGGTGCTCACAGACCCCTTGTCTGGAGTAATAAGTTACAAAGAAAAGTGTGCAAAATATCAAACATGGCATGTTGCCAAAAGCTGGACTTTTTAAGATTATAAATTCTTCTTGTTCAGGGGTATCTTATGTACCTAATTTACTGAACATTTATTGTCAAAGGCATCCAAAAGTTTGTTCACTTCACTCGCTTCCCTTGCTTTATGGACCTGAAGTGTGTAGATAAGACAACTTAACATGGCTGACATCCAAAGTGGCTACTCTGGCCACCATCTGTGAATGCCACAACAAGCTTCCATTAGAATGAAAGATTTGGAGATGTGGAATTGTGTCTTTCTAGACTTCTTTCATAAAGTTTTCAACTCCATTATGTTAGACTATCTGGAAAAGCATGAGTCATCCAGGTGCATGAAACATGCAGCAGGCTTGCACAGTTCCACATTATCCCAATGCTGGGCCCAGAGTTTATTTTATACCATGTCGGACTCAAACGTGATACCAGCGGCAAAATCACCTGTAGCAGGCTAGGTTGGAGAAAGTTCTCCACGTTAACACAAGAATGAACAGCTTGATTCAGGGCTCAAATTATGCTTGATCACAGATAAGGAAAAAGGTATATATCTATTTTAATTGATTTATTTCTAATTTATTTAATTTTTGCGCATTTTGAAGTTTGTTGAAAAATCTGCTACTGAAACCCCTTCTGACTACAAGTGTATATTCATTCATCATGACATGCTGTAGTCTCACTCCCTTTTAAATGCTGTTTTATATTATTATTATTATATTTATTATATTTATTTATTTATTTTTGGAACAATGTTAAACAACGTGTTATGTGAGAGAGGTTTTATTTGGCGTATATGGCATTGTTCTAGTTGTAGATTATATTCCACCTATTTGAGCTGGAACTGTGATAGTAACCACTCTAAAAGCATCTCATTTGGCTAAGTAGGGGTCTAGTGCTGTACAGTTCTGTTCACAAAGTGTTAATGCACTTATACACAAAGTCAGGCTAAAAGCTTCAAAGCTATCTCTGTAAATGCATATTTTCTTTTTTGCTCACATACAAAAATATGAGTAAAAGCATAATTTCAAGAGGTTGTAAAAAGCTGCAGATCCAGCTAGTAGCAATTTCATACCTAAAATATTGTAAACAAAAAACATTATGGAGTAAAGATTTCATGACACTTTAGTGGCTTTTGCAGCAACTGTATTAGTAAAGACAGAGAAAAGCATCTTCAGTTGGTCAGCAGCGACGGTCAGGAGTGTGACTGGATGCCATGATCAGAAGGTCATGGGTTCCCAGACCAGTAGGTTACTCTGAGGTTCCCTGAGGCAGTAAAAGTTGTACAGCTCTGATTTTAAATGGCATACTGATTGCTCCTGCTCTGGTTTCTGATACTACTATTAGCACAGTCTTATCACCTGCACCCTGTCTGAGCATTGGATGGTCATGTTGGTTTTTAGGGCCAAGATTTCACCTGTTTTTTATCTCACATAAATGACTCATCTCACCTGATGACACAGCCTCCTAGTCTGATTGCTAGTAATCACTGTCTTAGTCATGGACAATTTCCAATTTTCCAAGAACATCAGCATTGAAAGCTGTTCATTTCCTGGCTGTGCCGTACCTGTAGATCCCCTGCTCACAAATCAGACATTACAGGCCAACGACTCATCACAGGAAGGTAATTTTGGCATAGGCTTTGTCCATATCAAACTATGTTTTGTTTGTATGTTTAAATAGCACTGGCAAAAAGCAATTTATCATAGCTTTCTACATCGTTTTTGTTTTACTGTCAAGGTAATATGCATAGCATTTTATGATTAATGGGGAAATCCTGTTACTTTGTTCTATATGCTGATTTCAGTAAAAATGCATTTAATGTTTCCATGTTATCTTTCAGATTATTCACCAATTCTAAATACTCTAAGCTTAATAGAAATAAACAGTGTCAAATTAACAGTGGCTCATAGAAATGGCAGCAGAGAGGTTAGCTTCGGTGTGAGGAAGAACAAAATGCTATTTCAGACAAATGCTATTTGACAAACAATACCCCATTATGAACTGCCAAGGCCTGTAGTAATGGTAAAGAAGACATGAGCTAACACTGAATTTAATTTCCTGTTTGATGACAAATTCAATATATTTAAGAGGAAGAATATGTTAAACACTGTAACAGCAAAACTAAAAATACATTTGTGGAAAAAACAAATAGATGACAACAATGCTCAGAGATTTTGCTGCTTATTGTCTGAAATGATATAAAAAGCAAATTAATAAAAGATTTCTAAAGAAAGCAAAAGTAAGAACTTTTAGTACAAAAACATAGTGGGTCATTGTCATGTTGCATAAACCAACTGGGCTTTTAGAATATAGAAGTAAAGCAGCTCTCAAGTGGCTTAACTCTGAACCTATCATCACAGCCATCTGTGGCCAGGTGTCCAAGAGTCCTTCCTCTCATGCTATTATTTAGCACAATGCTAGCCAGTTCATTTCACAAAGACTTATGGGTGGCTTCACATCACTTGGAGGAAACAGTCTAGCCTTCATCCTCCTGATGCCATTGTGTGATCTCGGGAGGCCTGGATGGTGGGTGAATGGAGGCATAACTAAATAAGGGAGAAAACTAGAAGAAAAGAGGCAATAAAAAGGTTACAGACAGAACTCCTGATGTGTGAGGTTTCCTGATAAAGGTTGGGATTGATTTTTAATTGGCCAAAAGCCACCTGCGCTCATCAATGAGCAACCAGATCCACACCATTATATCCTCCACCAAAAACTTTCAAAGAAAGTTGTTTGCTTTCAACAAAAGCTTGACTTTAATCTAATCTGTTCACAAAAGTTCTCTCCATTTTAACTGTGAGAAATCCAACGGTAGAACACTGAGGCATGCACTGTTTGTCTTTGGTGATGAGAACAAATACGTTTTTTATGATTGTTTCTTGCAATTTCTCAAGAAACAACGAAAAATGTCAGTGATTGTTTTTGTAAAGCATCTTCATTATAAGAATTATGCTTGTCTAACTCATACTCAGGTATCATTTGGAAGATCTAGCAATCCAGGGAATCACATTTTTCTAAGCTTGGAATCCACAGCAGCTTTCCAAATTATCTTTAAAATATCCCACTTTGCAAATTCCTATTTAAATATAATATATTTTTACAAAAGGTTATGCATATATGCTATGAGTGCTGGGATGAGCTCTAGCAACATCTACACCTTCTGTGATAAGTAATGGATATACAGTACTGTGCAAAGTGTTTAGTCAGGTGTGAAAAAATGCTGCAAATAAAGAACGCTTTCAGAAATGGAAGTGTTCATCATTTATTTTCATCAATCAACAAAATGGGAGAAGATGAAAGAGAAATCAAATCAAATCACACATTGTGACCACCTTTTGGCCTTCAAACAGCACCACCTCTAGGCACACTTGCAATACAGTTTGGGCTGAATCAATGATTGAAGTTATTCCAAATATCTTGAGAACTGTACATGATCTTCTGTGGATGTAGCTTCCTCACATCCTTCTTCACATGTCTCTTCATGTGATCCAGACACACTGGATGATGTTGAGATCAGGGCTCTGTGGGGCCAGAAGAACTGATGCTGGTTTCCATAAAGGCAGTGACAACAAGCACATTGAACTATTGATTTAGATTTTTCTTTTGTTCGCCACTTTGCATTTTGTAAATTGATCAACAATAA
The DNA here is from genome assembly GCA_017165825.1 of Hepsetus odoe. Taxonomy (NCBI): domain Eukaryota; kingdom Metazoa; phylum Chordata; class Actinopteri; order Characiformes; family Hepsetidae; genus Hepsetus; species Hepsetus odoe. The sequence goes on from CM029377.1 coordinate 7,613,513, forward strand.
TCATTATTTATGAATTCTGAAAGCGTTTTGTTTACAGCATTTTTTCCACACCTGACTAAAACTTTTGCACAGTACTGTCAGTAAATGAATAAATTAATGAATATATTTACAGTAATTACAAAAATCAAGTGACCTTGATTAAACATTTGTTTTTACTTGTTCTAATACCTAAATATATTATCAAAATAAATTCAAATAAAGATCAATTCAGTAAATAACAATAGTAAGTAGCTGATATTTTATGAGCTGGTTTTAAGAACACAGGGTTGTTCTGCGGTCTGATCCATCGATGATAAACTGTAAACTTCATCAGTAGCGCACTCCGATTTAACTTAATGTTAACCAGATCCACCAGGTATTGAACAGAAACTACTAATTACACTGGGATTTCCTGGAAAAAAAAAAAAAACTGTATATTTGCATTTTTTTATGTTATTGGGTTTTTTAGAATAAATAAATGTTTAATGCTGAATTAAAATGCTTTTAAATGCATTCGCCTTAGGATCTTTCAAATGTTTGTATAGCATTGTACATTCATTTTGTCGAATTTGTCTATTTAAAGGAAAATACGAAAAAATGAGGGATGACTCCAGGCTTTTTTCACAGTTCTATATATGTTACACGTTTTACACCTGCAACAATGTATATACTTTACATATGTATATAACGGATATAATGCGCATCCTGGTATTACCATAGTTATGCTAGGGTTGGAACTCACTATTCTCACCTTCAAAACAAGCAGTAATGGAGAAAAGAAGCAGTTGTACTTTTCTTCTGCTTTCTTGATATAAACTAACTAACAAGCAAAAATCAATTTGAATTCAGTTACTACAGGCTGGAATTCAATTTTAGCTTACTGGCAAATTAGTTGAATTAGCAGAATGGAAGTTCGTGGGCATGCACTGTATGTGTGCTTTATGATTAAAGCCTTCCTGAGGGCTAAACTCCTGTCTGCAGGTGCATAAATGTAAGGAAAGGTGAAACAGAAATATACAAAATAGCAGGTATAATCAACTCCTGTACATGATTTCAGTATACAGATATACAGAAATGTAATATACTAAATTAAATGTTTATTAAAATTCTCAAATGTAGCTTTTTGTTTCCCTGCATTTTGCCCTGTGAGAGCTGAGACGGGCTTCTTCGGACAAGCAGTTTATATATATATATATATATATATATATATATATATTATATATATATATATATATATATATATATATATATATATATATATAAACTGTATATATATTTATATATACTGTATCTCACAAACATGCATGAGTGAGTACACCCCTCACATTTTTGTAAATATTTTATTATATCTTTTGATGTGACAACACTGAAGATATGACACTTTGATACAATGTAAGGTAGTCAGAGTGTCCAGCTTCTATAACAGTGTAAATTTACTGCCCCCTTAAAATAACTCAACACAAAGCCATTAATGTCTAAACCACTGGCAACAAAAGTGAGTACACCCCTAAGTGAAAAGTGTCCACATTGTACCCAAAGTGTCAATATTTTGTGTGACCACCATTATTTTCCAGCATTGCCTTAACTCTCTTGGGCATGGAGTTCAATAGAGCTTCACAGGTTGCCACTGGAATCTTCTTCCACTCCTTCATGACGACATCTCAGAGCTGGTGGATGTTAGAGATCTTGCGCTCCTCCACCTTCCGTTTGAGGGTGTCCCACAGATGCTCAATAGGGTTTAGGTCTGGAGACATGCTTGGCTAGTCCAGCACCTTTACCCTCAGTTTCTTTAGCGAGGCAGTGGTCGTTATGGAGGTGTGTCTGGGGTCGCTATCATCTTGGAATACTGCCCTGTTGCCCAGTTTCTGAAGGGAGGGGATCGTGCTCTGCTTTAGTATGTCACAGTACATGTTGGCATTCATGGTTCCCTCAATGGACTGTAGCTCCCCATTGCTGGCAGCACTCCTGCAGCCCCAAACCATGACACTCCCACCACCATGCTTGACTGTAGGTAAGACAAACTTGTCTTTGTACTCCTCACCTGGTTGCTGCCACACACGCTTGACACCATCTGAACCAAATAAGTTCATTTTGGTCTCATCAGACCACAGGACATGGTTCCAGTAATCCATGTCCTTAGTCTTCTTGTCTTCAGCAAACTGTTTGACGACAGCCATGCAAACCAATTTGATGCAGAGTGCGGTGTATGGTCTGAGGACTGACAAGCTGACCCCCCACCCCTTCAAACTCTGCAGCAATGCTGGCAGCACTCATACATCTATTTTAAAAAGACCTCTGGATATGGTGCTGAGCACGTGCACTTAACCTCTTGGGTCGACCACAGCGAGGTCTGTTCTGAGGGGAACCTGTCCCGTTAAACAGCTGTATGGTCATGGTCACCATCCTGCAGCTCAGTTTCAGGGTGTTGGCAATCTTCTCATAGCCGAGGCATCTTTATGTAGAGCAACAAATCTTTTTTTCAGATCCTCAGCGAGTTCTTTGCCATGAGGTGCCATGTTGAATTTCCAGTGACCAGAATGAGAGAGTGTGAGAGCAATAACACCAAATTTAACACACCTGCTCCCCATTCACACCTGAGACCTTGTAACACTAATGAGTCACATGACATCAGGGAGAGAAAATGGCTAATTGGGCACAATGTGGACATTTTTCACTCAGGGGTGTACTCACTTTTGTTGCCAGTGGTTTAGACATTAATGGCTGTATGTTGAGTTATTTTGAGGGGACAGCAAAAAGTGTTACGCAAGCTGTACCCTGACTACTTTACATTGCATTAAAGTATCATATCTTCAGTGTTTTCCCATCAAAAGATATAATAAAATATGTACAAAAATGTGAGGGGTGTACTCACTTTTGTGCAATACTGAATATATACAGTATATCCCATCCAAAGAAAAAGGTCACAAACTCTAATATTTTGCTGGACCACCTTTAGCTTTAATTATGGCACGCATTGTCTGTGGCATCATTTCAAAAAGCTTTTAAAACATTTACTTCGTTGCATTCATTTTTTGCCAAGATCTTGAAGAGATGATGGGAGAGTCAGACCACTGCTCAAATTCTTCTCCAGCACATCCCAAAGATTCTCAACGGGGTTAAGGTCTGGACTCTGTGGTGGCAAATCCATGTGTGAAAATGATGTCTCATGCTCCCTGAGCCACTCTTTCACAATTTGAGTTGATGAATCCTGCCGTTATCATCTTAGAATATGCCGGTGCCATCAGGGAAGGAGAACTTCACTGATGGAATAACCTGGTCATTCAGTATATTCAGGTAGTCAGCTGACCTCATTCTTTGGGCACATAACGTTTCTGAAAATAGACCTGACCAACTGCAGCAACCCCAGATCATAGCACTGCCCCCACAGGCTTGGACGGTAGGCACTAAGCATGATGGGTGCATCACTTCATGTGCCTCTCTTCTCACTCTGATGCATCCATCACTCTGGAACAGGGTCAATCTGGACTCTTCAGACCACGTGATCTTCTTCCATTGCTCCAGTCCAATCTTTATGCTCCCTAGCAAACTGAAACCTTTTTTTGTGAATAGCCTCACTAATCACTGGTTTTCTAACAGGCTACACAGTTGTTTAGTCCCAATCCCTTGAGTTCCCTTCACATTTTGCGTGTGGAAATGATCTTTCTTTCACTATTGAACACACCCGTGAGTTCTGTTGTTGTTTTCTTACAATTTGATTTCACCAAGCGTTTAAGTGATCGCCGATCACGGCCATTCAAGATTTATTTCCAACCACATTTCTTCCGTGAAGATGATGGTTCCCCTCTATCCCTCCAGTTTTTAATAATGCGCTGGACAGTTCTTAACCCAGTTTTAGTAGTTTCAGCATCTCCTTAGATGTTTTCTTTGCTTGATGCATGCCAATAATTTGACCTTCTGAAACAGATTAACATCTTTTCCACGACCACAGGATGTGTCTTCTGACATGGCTGTTTAAGGAATGAGAAGCTACTCACTACATCAGTTAGGGTTAAATAACTTGTTGCCAACTGAAACATAATCCATGCAGTAATTATCCAATGGGAGGCTCTTACCTATTTGCTTTGTTAAAATACTTTTTTTTGGACAGACAGTGTATGTTGTATATTTAACTTCATATTACAACACGTTAACATGAAGTTAACTGTTTATTTATTTATTCTGAATTCAATCTAATAGTTAATTCACTGTCTAGGAACAGTGTAGTAATTAATGTACTTCACAGAGAGTAACATTGTCTCATGAATAATCATCTGTTAACTCAATCAATGCATATCTACGATGCTATCGAAGACATCATCTGTAAGCAAGTTTTGCAGGGCTAGCTAATATACAGTAAAACAGCTTTAAATGTCATGTTCACTGCATTGGATTCCTGGTCACCTGATATCACTTTCTGTTGACAGCCTGTGATTCTTAAATCAATCATGATGATGAAATATAAAAATACATTTAAAGACTTACTTTAGCAAATGAAACAATGCTTAACACATGCATTTGTTATCTCTATAATGTGTGAGTCCCTCTTGATTTAATCTTACCTTAACCTGGTGCACCTCAACATCTTTGCTAGGAAAGGCCTGAAGAAAAACATTAATTACTTGAGACTTGATTGTTCTTTTTTGTATAGGTCTGAAACATTGCAGGACAGGAACACCTTTTCAATAAGATGTGCAGCTGGTGTTAGTCAAATCATTAGGGCCGGTTGTCAGGAACAAGAGATCTAGCATTGATCATGGCTGCTACTTCTGCTGTGAAGGTCACCAGCACTTTATGGATAAGTTTGTCTTTCTGCTATAGGAACATGTGGTTTGGAATTCTCAGTGCAAGACTAATTATACTTTCCCATGTTCCCTTGCAATCACAAGAATGTGGGGGTTGAAAGATAGAGCTGCATCCTTGGTCAGACACATAAGCCTTCACAATTGTGCTGTCAGTTTTTGAAGGGATCCTCAAGACCTTATATGCAGCCAGCACTTTAGTTCCTTTGGGTTGAAATTAAGTTTGACTTGACTCAAAACAGCAAGGAAGTGTCTTAGCAAATTGATGAAGGTGGATGTTTCTTGAACTTCGATTTAAGTGGCTCTTACACTCATACATGGAAAAATTACTGCCCATTGTTAAAAAAAAAACCCTTATCTGAATTTAGGAGACATTCAAAGGGCCTAGAAGGACTAATTCTGCATTGGAAAAGTGAGGATCTTTTGAAAGATAATTTGATTGAAGGCTCACCATGTTTTGGATGTTAAGTGAATTTCTGAGCTGTCTGCCAGTTAAACATCACTTTGGTTCTTGTGCAGGAGGTGTGTATTGTCAGTGTACATTACTTGCCTTTAAAAGTGAAAGTGAAAGTGAAAGTGCCCGCCCTTGTCATTGCGAGGTCACAGCACACGACCTTTAATGACCCACCATTGATCTAACTTCTGTCCATAGGTTAGCCTGTGTGAGCCATTCAACTAATAATAGACTTTGTGAACTTGGTAATGGCATGTGGACTGTTGCATTCAGATATTCCACTTTATACTTACTAGAATTCCTCCACACCAACATTTCATGTTCCTCCATTCTAGGGCTCTGTTCCACTGCTCAGTGTATAAGCAGTGCTTGGACTTTGGCCAATGAACATCTTCAAAGAACTGTTAACAAGCTAGTTATCTGATGCTCTGCTCACCTAGAATTAAATAATGTTTCACTGCTTTGTCTCTGAGACCAGTTTGATATATTTTAAGCATATTTTGCAGCAAATACAGTCTGTTTGCTGTAGACCTTTTGTTGCTGCAGAGTTTTTGTTGTTTGGCGGTAGCATGAGGTTGCAAACACTGGAGTTGCATGAAACTCCTAATAGTTCTCATAAAAAGTTCAAGAGACTTTTAAAATGGCAATACAGTTGCAGGACGTGAACAGCAATCAAGCTGTCATATTTAAAAGTGTTAGTATTGGATGTGTTTTTTGAGATGAACTTAAACTGAGATGGAGCATGACTGAGTGATATCGATGTGTGTATGCGGGTTCCATGTAACTGTCATACATCTCATTTCAGTCCTGCACAACAAAGACTGAAAGGCCCAAACACTTTTACAGATACCCTCAGCTCTGGACACATTTTCTGAGAAAGTGAAACAAAAATCTGCACAGAAATCTGCATAAATTCTTTTTCTATGTGATAGTCAGTTGTAAAGTATAAATAATCTCACCTTCAAAGTCAAATAAATTTGAAAACCTTTATTTACAAAATAGCTATTTTTGTTGTACAATATGGACATCGATTCTGCTGCGCAGTCCCAGAAAAGGTTCAGTTTAAACATGCTTATATCATAGTGGTGTCAGAGAAGGAAGGACAACACCTGGTTTCAAGTCAAGTCAAGTCAACTTTGTGCAACAGACCTAAAATGATGGAAAGATCTTCAAAGATTCTATGAAAAAACCTGCTTTAACATTAGCCCTTTTAGATATTTTATCTATTTTTTTGCATGAAAACAACTTTTCAGTTGTTCTCTTCAACAACACCTTTGGGGTATAATGCAGCTTCCACCCTGCTGTGCATAAACACATCTAGTGTCTTTTTGGATGGCAGCATAATACTCGATGGTGGTGCTTAAAGAAAAGCATGCTGCTGCTTAAAGGACACCTCTGGATAAAACTGAGGATTAGTAAATGCTGTCATTAACCATGGGGTCTGAGCATATTCTCCTAATAAAATAAGTTATTATTGGAATAAAAACCCAGTGTTGCAGGAATTCATAAACGCTCAAAAGAGCACAAATCCCAGGTCTGCCGTACCAGCAGTTCCTTGGTCAATGAGCATGCCTACACAACTGGTTAGCTGTAAATACAGGCGCCATGTGCACTTCCTAAGAAGTAGCAGAAGACATTAAGAAGGTGGTTGTTGAAGTTCCAAATGAGTTTTTTTTATAGAGTTATATTCCTTGTGGTTGGAAATTGATCTGATAGTGGGTCTTAATGCATACAAGTGTATAGTCTGTTGCAGAGATGGAACTGGGTTGACTAGCAATAGGAATGCTCTCTTCTGTTCTGCTGTTTTGGGGAATTTTATGCGTTATGTGGCCTGTTTATTTATTCTATACATGCCTCATGAGAGGGCAAAGCTGATGGATGCTTGTGATTTGCCTACCCTGTCTCCTAGCTCTGAAATATCCCAGTGGCTAAAAGCCTAAGATAGAGAGTAACCGCACGTTTAGTGGTGCAGGATTTGACCATTTTGGTTTGGCTCCACAGTGGTGATTTCAATCTATTGCAAAGCCTTATGAAAATGTAGCCTAAAGCGTGCCAAGAGTTACTCGCCACTCTGTGCAAATAGATCTACATGGTCCTGTAAGATGCATTCCCTTCACAAGGTATCATCTCAAAGCTGCATTAAACCACTTTGCAAACAGGCCTTTGGGGATAGAAATATACAAGCTTTTGGTGTTTAAATAGTATGATCAATCACTGATTTTCTTTATGGCAATTGAAGCATTAGGGTGCTTTTTAATTTTTTTAAAGACAAAATTTAATTGCTAAATACTAAACATCTTTAACATACAATGAAAATGTTTATTGCAGTCATTAGATTTTGTTGAGGATTGCCTGTACCAGAAATAGCTCTGGGTAATATGTGTTTTGTGGACAGAGACTTCCTGATGTTTGCTTGGCTCCCAAACTGTTTTCTCTGTCCTGGGAGCCATGTCTGTTTGAGAGATGAAGTTGAAGCTTGGATCATTCCCAATGCCAGCCTCCTGGCAATCCATGTCTAAAAGTAGGCAAAGGGAGCACAGAGAAGATGATCTTGCTGCATTTCCTATGTATCAAATTGGAGCCTCTGACACCTCTGGCTGTGTTGAAGTAGGATAGGTCAACTGATCTGGTTGCAGTCTAAAAACCATGTTTGCAGGGTCTGTTGTTCTTAACTCTGTCATACTTGCCTGTCGCCACCACCTCACAATGAGCAAGGTATCTTACAAGGTCTTTCATCTTCAAGCTACCATTAATGGAGCCTGAAGACATGGGACCAGATGCGAAGGAATGACAACCACTCATTAAAATGTTTTTATGAACGCAACTTTTCTTGTCATTGTGAAACACAGCACAACACACGGTGAACCACAACAAAATTACACCACTGCATTTTACCTACACACAAACATGTGCAGCAGAGGGCTGCTATTGAAAACACCTGGGGTGCAGTGATGGGGACAGTACCTTGTTCAAGGATATCTCTGGATGACATACTGGTTTGGGACTTGCACCCATAACCTTCTGATCCTGGGACCAACTCCCTAACCACTTGGCCACCACTGCCCCTATTATATTACAAATAAGCCATGGCCATTCTCAGACCTAAGTTTACAGCTCCTGCTGTGAGGTAAGATGAGGAGATGGGGAAGGAGCCTTGATCTAAAATATTATTCAGTGTGTTATATGGTCAATAAAATAGGATTAGAAGTTAATCATCAGCTTTGAGTGCTTGCTCTTCATCAATGACCACAGTCTCTTCTTCTTTCGACTGTTCCCGTTTAGGGGTTGCCTCAGCGGATCATCAGTCTCCATTTCTTCCTGTCTTCTGCATCTTCCTCCTTCAAACCACCACCTTCTTTTTCTCTCTCACCACGTCCAAAAACCTCCTCTTTGGTCTTCCTCTTTTCCTCTTTTCCTCTTTCCTGGCAGCTCCATCTTCAACATCCTCCTCCCAATATAATCCTCGTCTCTCCTCTGGACATGTCACCAACACAAACCAACACAACTTGCTTCTCCAACTTTGTCTCCAAAATGTCCAACCTGAGCTGTCCCTCTAATTTACTCATTTCTAATCCTGTTCATCCTCATCACACCCAACGAAAATCACTCCAGCCACTCTTCTCCATCCATTCCAACCTGCATGCACTCTCTTCTTCACCTCTCTTTCACACTCGCCGTTACTCTGAACTGTTGATCTCAAGTATTTAAACTCCTCCACCTTTTTTACCTCTACTGCATCCTAACCACTCCACTTTCCTCCCTCCTTCATTCACACTCATCTATTCTGTCTTTGTCCTACTCACTTTCAGTCCTCTCCTGTCTAGCGCATATCTCCATCTCTCCAGGTTCTCCTCAAGCTGCTCCCTACTCTCCCTACAGATCACAATATCATCAGCGAACATCATGGTCCAAGGGGACTCCTGTCTAAACTTGTCCATCAACCTGTCAATGACTACTAACTTAACCATTTCTAGTTGTAGAATAAATTCTTCTTCTGTCTAGGATGATATGCATTTACAGCATTTAGCAGACACTCTTATCCTGTGCGACTTCCAGTTCCTCAGGGATAAGGGTTTTGCTCAGGAACCCAGTGGTGGTAGTGCTAAAGGTAGGATTCAAACCTGTGACCTCTTTGTCCATAAGCAAGTATTCTACCACTAGACCACCACTACCATATGCCTTTGCTACTTGTGTACTCATTCTCTCTTTGACTGCTGGAGACCCAGCTGAGGATGTACTTGGTTGAACTGGGAAACAGGAGAGCAATCCTTCCTCTACCATGGTGCAGTCTATTGGTATATCTCTGCTAAGACACTGCTCTGACAGTCGTCCAATGGCAACATGTGATGACATCATTACTATAATCTGCCAGTTTACACAATGTTATCTTACCTACTAGAAAGCCCTGGTTTCACTGTGCTGTCCTCTGTGCATGGACTGAGAATAACCTGATAGCCAGATAAACACTACCCTAACATCACAACTCACAATAGCTGACAATAGCTGACAATTACCCGTTGTCTACAGAGTGATACTGAAGCAAACAAAAAGCATTATTGATGCTCTGCTTGCTTTTAACATGCACAGGTACACATGATAAACACACTCCATTTCCGAAGTGCAAGTAACTGTTTTCATCATTGTGAAACACAGCACAGCACTCACAGAGGCAGCAGCTATATTCCGGATCCAGGGAGCAGTGTTGAGGACAGTATCGTGCTCAAACGTACCTCAGGGCAACCTACTGGTCTGGTATTCAAACCCGCAACCTTTTCAACCTGTGACCTCATCCTTAACCACTAGGCCACTGCTGCCCTTACTTCATCAGCATTACACCCATGCACACAGCAGGGGTCAGCTATTTAAAGCACCCAGAGAGCAGTAATGGGGACAGTACCTTGCTCAAGGGTACCTCAGGGCAACATACTTGTCTAGGATTAGACCCCACAACCTCCTGATCCACTTTATATACTATGGTTGCTACAGATGCTTTGTCTTTACTCAACATTACATTAGTTAATAGTTAATAGAAAAGCGACAGTTGCTGACTTTTACTTTTGACTAGGCTATAGGAGTGAAAAAAATTGGACTATGAAGCACTATAATAAAGTGTAATAAAGTGTAATTTTTTTGTTCAGTGTTACAGGTTTTATGTATGCACCGGAAAAGCGGTGGCCTAGTGGTTAGGGCATTGGCCACAAGATTGGAAGATTGTGGGTTCAAACCCTTACCAGTAGGTTTCCCTGAGGTACTGTCCCCATCACTGCTCCCCAGGTGCTTTCATAGCTGCCCCCTGCTGCACAGTGTTTGCATGGGTTAAATGCAGAGGTCAAATTTTGTTGTGACCTTGCAATGACAAGAACAGTCACTTTCAAATCAAGGCATCATGTATTGACATGCTATACATCTATTATCTGTCCATGTATTTATTTGGATTTTTTCTTTTATGAGCTTCTAATGGTCTAGGAACAGTTTAGTTAGAATAAATAGTTAGTAAGTACATTTCTGTTATCCACCTTCAGAGCGCATAACATTGTCCTAAAAATAATGAGCTAGTAAAAGTACCAAAGACATATGTGCACACATATCAGTTTAGCTCAGACAGGATAAAACGGTTCTCTATATTCTTCATAATCACTTTCTAATTGGTGCTCATATGCCAACTTTCCTGTTACTGCCATTACCATGACCTTAAATAATCACTTAATATAGAAACTATATAGAAACAACTAATTACTTCTGAAAATGGAAAAAAAAGCCTTCTAACATACCCACAAATCTAACTGTTTTGTGGTAAATCATTGCTTTTAATTAGCAAATAAAAGATTGCCAACTGCTGACAAGTAAGTTTCACTGGTTAGTTTCATGTTTCTTCATGTATTCTGCTATAATATGGCCTAAGGAGTCAAAGTCAGAATGATGAAAGAGCAGAGCCACTGAATTCAGGTTAGGTTGGTAAAGTGAACAGGAGTAACTGTGACTAAACAGAAAGAACAACAGATTACCTTTACGTTCACAGAGAGAAGAGAACAACTGGCACTTCAATGAAATCAAGAGAAATTCTGCTGTCTACAAATCTAGCAAAGCCTCATTTCCTTCCCTTTTGCCTCGCTGTCCATAAAACATTCCAAATAAATTAGTCAGTCATGAGCATGGCATTTCCTTAACACACCAAATTAGTTTTTCATTTATTTACCAAGCATGAAGACTAATGTGCAGAATTTGCCCGCAACTAGATTCATTACCACTCTGAATGTGCCACCTAATTTGAGAAATGAAAATTCGATGGCTCTGTTTCACATCCGTAAAAATTGGATGCAGTAGCTACATGATGAGCCCCAGCAGAGATCCACAGTCAAGGAGCTCAAAGTTATTTGATTTTCATGCTGCGTTTATAGGCCAAAATTAAAAGTGACTGGGGATTCTCTGTTAAATAATGACACCCACAGCCATCTTCAAAGAAAGGATGAAGAAAGTGTAGTGGAAAGCTTTTTTAAGGAAGGAAAGGCTAAAAAGAACTGAGAGTGGGAGTCAATGAAATAAGGAATGATAGGCTATTCTTGGCCCATTTTTAATGTGATTTTGATGTACAATTTAAGGAACACTGGACCTGGGCAAAAGGAAGAAACCAAATACCTTTTTTTCACTTTCACTTTCTTTCTTTCAAACCTTCTGGCTGCTGTAGTGTTTAATGGCACACAGTGATATGCATTAGAAAACTGCACCTACACTGAATAGATGATTTGTTATTTAAGTGGGGAGCATTTTTACCAACATTAGTTCACCACCAAGTGGTGGTGTTAATCCACTGCCTACATGTATGTTACATTTACCACAATTAGCACCAATTAGCACTGGTGGCCTAGTGGTTAAGGACTAGGTCCCATGATTGGAAGTTCATGGATTTGAACCCTTGACCAGTGAAGTACCCTTGAGCAAGGTACCATCCCCAGCACTGCTCCCCAGGCACTAGGTGCCTGCTGCTGCATATGGTAAACAGTGTTAATGCAAAGAAAGCGTGTCATTGTGGTGCAGTGAGTGTTGTGCAGTGTGACAAAATTGTCAAAAGTGGGGTCTCTTTCACCACTAGACTTTCAGCAAGGATAAACAAAACACGCTAACAATGTATCTAGAGTTCTATAGAATTCATAATCAAAATCCTTCAAATCATAAAACATTTTCATACCAAGCTCAGTTCCTTTGCTTTTCATCAGCTTCATACATCACAATGATATAGCACTTCAATAGCAGGAGCATGAAGGAGCATAAATAGACTAGATGGAGGAATGTCATCAGTTATGCTTGCAAACACATTTCAAAACTGTAGCTATTTCTGCACAGGAATAAATGATAGATGTTATTACACTGCTTGTCATGTCAAGTGTTGCAGGTAGCAGCAGATCTACAGATGTACACTGAAGTACAAGAATAGTATATACTTGTTTGTGATTGAAATTTCTACTTGAACCAAGTGCATAATAAAAAGCATGAAACAAGAGTATCCCCCTGCTGAAAGTGTTCATGAATTGAATATGCTCCCACATTATTAACAGCCTGCTATTCACCAAGTTCTGATATGTGTCTGTTTTTTGTGGCTTCTGTTGCCATAAACAGATCTTAGATCGTTAAATCCTAGATCGTCAGTTTTGATCTGAATGTCTTTTTAGGTAAAAGACCTGGGATCACCTCTTAGCATAACCCAGCCCCTTACATAAGGGCCAGTGACGTCACTCCTCTCCTGAAGGAGATGCAGTTTAGTGAGTTGTCAGCTGCTAATCTCATACCGCACGTCAGAAGCATAAAGTATGCCTTGGCACCGCAGGCTGCAGAGCAAGAGCCAGAGTAACATTGATATTCTGCCCATGCAAACAACATGCGGTATGCACATACACACGCCTACACCTACTCACTCACAGGCATGCTAGAATTTTCAGTATGTTGGCTGAAATAGACACATACTCCAGCATCTGCTCAAATAAGCAATATCTGCCCCGTGTAGCCAGTTCCCATGCTTGCACACTTTATCAGCCTTTCTTTCTCTCTTTCAGAAATTACTGAGGAACTGCCCAGTGGCACAGCATGTATATCATTAGCATATTATGTCTGTTGTCACGGAACTGCAGTCTTTAGGACATCCTGTGATTTAAAAAGCAAATGCAAGAGGAATTAGATGGGTTTTAATGGAGGCAGCCAACAGGGAGTGCTTGTCTTACAAACATGATCAAAGATTTGCTCCATTAGCAGAGAGGAGAGTAGGCAAATGACTAGGGGCTTGCGATATGGCTTACGGCGGATGGTCAAGTGTATTCACAAGCTTCTACTGTGCAGCTGTTTCTTTTCTGGAGGAATAACTAGGGCAGCACAGTGGTTCCAGAGTCAGACGCATGAAATGAAAAATGAAAATAATGGGGAGAAAAGAAATGCAAATTAAATTTGCTCACAGTTCTGAAGCTCCATCAACTGCTGCTGCAGTGCTTTAGTAGTAGTAGTAGAACAGAGGGACTAGGCTGAAAAGATGAGACGAGTCACTAAAATCAGTTATTGTTGAAAATACGTTTGAGCTGTTTCTGCACAGCATTTAATAAAGGTGGTAGTTATGAGGCAGTTTGTTGCCACATCAAGAGGTGCAGGTATTGATGTAATAGTATAGATGTAAACTCATCAGAAGAATAGGGCACAATGTAAATGTAAATTATCCTCAAACTAAAAGTTTACTACATTTATTTTCCCATGAGAAAAGGACATGTTTGTGTGTTCCTATCCTGAGGGTATATTGGAAATAACTCTAATAATTAATTAAGTCTTGAAAAAAATAACACTTTAGGAAATATCCATTTATGTTAAATTGAAATGGGCTTTTTGTCATCATGAAAACACTAAAGCAAAAGGCACAGTGCAGCATCTAAGCTGAGAAATAGGTAGCCATATATCCAGCGCCCAGGAAGAGTGACACCCTAGGAACAATTTTTGTACTCAAACAATACACATAAATGACATATGGTATGTTGAGTTATGCACATATTTCGATTCAATTTCAATACAAAACCCAGTACACACTTCATGGCCCAGCTAATTAAGTCGGGGAGAATTTTACAATATGATGGAACAGTGAAAAAAGGGTCATTCATTTTATTCGAATAAAATGACTGCACAGATGGGTGAGTCAGTTAGAAGGCCACAGAAAGAGAAAAGATTAAAAAAAAAATTATTTAAGTTGCTAGCACATTTTAGCAACAAAGTCCAACTGTGCCTCATTCACCCTCCTATATACATCATAACCTCCAGCACTGCACATATCTCTCATGTGATTATACAGACAATGTAGCTCTATTAGACATTATTGTATAAGAAGGCAAAAAAAACAACTATCAAGAAGTCATCGTCTCCAAGGTCATTCTGGGAGAATAGAGTTTTGTCCATACTCATCTAACTTGCAGAATAGGAATGAAGTCTATGAATATTCTGACTGTGTCTTTCTCTTTCTCTCTCTCTCTCTCTCTCTCTCTCTCTCTCTCTCTCTCTCTCTGTATGCTGCACATTACCCCGGCCTGAAGCCGATGATAATGCTTGTCTGCTGAGGGGGAACAAATGATGATTTCCTTTTTTCCTGCAGGAGGACTGAAAATTAAGTGAGGACTATATGCAAAGGTAAAGAAAATCTGCAGCGTTTCAATTTTGCAAAAATAAAAAGGTGTCTGATGTGTGAACATAGACAAATATAGGAAGGAATATATAGACCCCAACCCATAAAGACATAGTGTTTATTGAGATATACTTCTATCAAAATATGAAGTTCCAGCCCATGTATCCCTATAGCTCAAGGTATTTCTAAACTAATTTGGTGGATTATGATTGAGCTAGGAAAGCCAGTCTCTAAAGCCCAGTCATCTATTGTAGCAAAAGGATTAAAGAAACACTTCATTTATTAATGATATTCAAGCAATTAATGTTGTTCTGAGTGTGTTTTGTTTTCATTTCTACACTCCGTAAACATGATTAAAAATCCCTGTGAGTTTTGCAGAAAATGGGGGATTCACCACAAGTGCTAGCAGCTAAGCATGACCTGTAATTAAGCTTGAAATTAAACTTCCAGCTTGGTGTGATTTGAATTCCTATAAGGACCATTACACAGACTGAATATCTCTGAGGTTTATGACACTGCGTGCGCAGCATCCTTGCTACTGGAGACTAGAGGCATCGTCTTCAAGGTCATCACGGTTAAAGAGCAGCAAGATGTCATATAAAATGTGTAGATCAAGCTGGTGTCCTCAGGGGCCTGACTTACTAAACTGAACTTGCTTATAAAGTGCTAAGTGCTTACCCTAGTCTGTACTTCAGCTACAACATCCTCCCTCTGTTTGCTGCTGTTTCTTCCTAAAGCTCACTGACTCTCAGGCTGCTCTGTACACTACAGGACTGTTTACTTAACCCTTCAAATCCAAGTCTTATTACAGCCTAAGGCTTTTAACTCAGTAACTCCATTGAAACTGGCTCACCAGCAGGTACTGGTCTTTAAATGGGTTACATTATCCAGGAGATTCAGCTGTTTAATTTCGTTCTGCTTAATATTAGCATTTATATGGCTGAACGCAGTAATAGGACTGTCCATATCATAGAGAAGGAATGCTTTTATTACGTGAGTAAATGTAACCATCTTTCTCTTATACCTTATGCAAGTCAATCAAGGTCAGCCGTTATTGCTTCCTGGACAGTTCATTCCACTGTTTTGCAATCGTGTCACTGTGACCATTCAGTGACTTTTATTGCTGTTATTTGTCAACATCAAATCTACCCAAAGAAGTGGGCTTTGTTCTGCTGTAGACTGGAAAGTGTGCCTTATGTTCTTCAGAAGGGCCTGAGGAATCAGCAAGATTTTCAGTTTACCCAATTACTTTCTCTCTGCAGGAAAATCGCCTCGTTTCTTGATTGCTGTCGCCTTTAATGAACTTTTTAAGTATAGATTTGCATTTCACTAACACTATCAATAATGCTAAACTAGTGGGAAAAAATAAATTAAAGCAAATTAAGCTTTACAGACAGTAAAGACAGAGTTAGGCTTGGAGATAGAGGTAGGGTTACTTTGTTTGTCAAAGTTAATTTGGCATGAATTTGATTTGTCTGCCCTTAAACTTGCTTTTTCGCCTGGGACCAGTTGGCTTCTGAAGTAAACAAGGGCCAAAAATAAGACTCTCACAGAGGCTTGTGTTTTCTTTGAATCACCAGTGCAGATTTAGTTCCCACCTGTTTTTCAGGGGGACTGAGCAGTTTTACCCGAGGCTTCGGAAACTCCTCCTTAACATTTCATGAATCCTTACAGCCACAACACTCTCACTAAATGTGCAGCTTTCGCAGTGGTTTGTCTCTGTTACTTATTATTTCGAGAGGGGTACTTTTCAAAAAGGGTGTTATTTCAAGAAGGGTGTTTTAAAAACATGCAAATTAAAAACAGCCACTATAAAGCAATGCTGTAGAAAGGTACAGCTATGTTGTACGGATTGGAGAAGGTGGCACTGACGAAAAGGCAGGAGGCGGAGCTGGAGGTGTCAGAGTTAAAGATGCTGAGATCTGCGTTGCGTGTGATGAGGATGGACAGGGTTAGAAATTAGTATATTAGAGAGACAGCTCAGGTTAGACGTTTTGGAGACAAAATTAGAGAAGCAAGATTGTGTTGGTTTGGACACGTCCAGAGGAGAGACAAGGATTGTATTGGGAGGAGGATGATGAAGATGGAGCTGCCATTATATATAAATAATTCATACGTTAACAATGTAAATACTGGTGAAAAATATACCACAACAGTACAGCCAGGTTGATTATCGCTAATTCACTTCAGTTTATTTATGTGCTTAAACAAGGGTACCATGTTATTACATGAGTAAAAACTAAAGTTGATAAACATGTTTTACAAAAGCTGTCCTACTGTGTTACTACAATGATCAAACTATAAGAGTTGCTAACCAGCAGAATGTGGAAAAAAATTGTATGTCAAGTCCTAGTTCTTCTCTTCTGGTAAGATGAATGTGAGCATCCTCTGATCTCTCAACTGAACAAGGGCAGTGTCAGATTGTGATGTCTCAAAGTAAAAATATTACAGCACTTTCTTACTGCTGTTTGGGATGCCGATGCTTCATCTGTAGTTTTGAAAGAACAGAATCCTGACCAAACACTTCCAGACTGACATCTGACCAGTAGTAGCCTTGTCAGACCTGACATTTAGACTGAGAAATGGCTTTACTTTTTATGAAACACACACACACACACACACACACAGGCACGCACACACACACACACACACACACACATACATACAAACACACACACAATTTAAAACACTAAGTGTCACCTTAGTGACCCTAGGGGTTTACTCCTGAGCGGGATAGCTTCATATTGCCATCCCTATGAAATTCAAATAAATCACACAGCACACTAGCATTAGATAAAACTTTATGAAAAGAAACAATATAACACAAACAGACTGCCTGATCTGGTTATCATAACCAGATTTTTAAAATTGATTAGTTATTATCTTAAAAAAAGCGTCATTAAGGGCACCGGATCCCAGACTACACCTGGTTACCTGAAGAACATTTAAATGCATTGTTATTTATATTAAGGATAATTTGTTTTGTCTCCTCCCTGCGATGGGCTGGCGACCTGTCCAGGGTGTGTCCCCCATCCTTCACCCTGTGTGAGCTGGGATGGACTCCAGCACCCCCCCGCGACCCCGCTTGGGACAAGCAGCAGAAAATGAATGAATGAATGAATTTGTTTTGTTTTGCTTAACCAAATATATTAAAAAATCACAATTTAAAGAACTTAAAAACAAGGATATTTTTATGCTTAAAAATATTTCAGTACAGAACCATCCATTGGAGGTTTGGAAGGCAACCAATTGGTTCTTTAGGGGATTCAGTCTGAAAGCAATATCTTTGAAGATCCAGGTCTGAATGAAAGGAACTTAATCTGACTAAGTGAGAAAGTTATTTTTATTTGTGCACTCTAAATACAATATACCATAGTTTATCATTCACAATCCACCATTGTGAATATGAGCTATGAGTCTGTGCAGCTCCCCATGAAAGAAAATACAGAGACACACTCCACTACAACGCCTCACAATCCATCACTCATAGATTGCTGGGACAGAACTGGTTATAAAAGCAACTTAAATGTAACAGTTCAGTCCCTTACCAGGATAATCAAGGAAGAAAGTAGCATCATTTATAAAGGTAGCACAGAACCCGACATAACGATGAACTGGAGAAGAAGGATGACACTGAGCACTGGAGGAAACCATTTAGGGTAACTTTAACAGTACAGGCTGGGCAAAAGAATTTGACTTTTATGAAAAATCCATGCACCAAGAGGGAAGGAGTAACCAGCACCAATCATGAATGACTCTCTGCTTTCGTTCCAATGAATTGCTAATTGTCTAAACTGAATCTTTGGCATATTTAATGCTTGGCTGCGATTCCTACCCCGTTTCAAGTTGGAGGTGTTTCTGGAGCTTCAAAGGGCAAAAGCGTGTCAGTCTGTGAGGTGAGTACATTTGAAGTGTTGAAATATTCAGCCTGTTCTCCTTAAGCTTGTCAAGCTCGCAGACAGTGACTTGGCTATTAATACTTCATATTCCAGATGACTGCGGTCTTACAGAGGAACTCAGTGTTGAATAACAAGTAGCATTCCTTTTTAGACTTCTTTGGGAAAATAGATTTTTTTTTGCTCATAAAGATGCTCCATAAATTCGTTTGACTTCTTTTGTTTTTGCTGAGATTCATGAGTGTAAAAAACCTCGAAGTTCTGAGTTCGATGATCTGCAATTGACATAACTGAGGAAGCAGAAGCAATATGATCACGTTGCATGCTGATGACAAAGAACATGCTTGGTTTTCTCAAAATCATGAGAAAGTTATATGCTGGATATAAGTAAGCTGTGTACTTTTCATATAGTTTCATAACAGAAAAGCAATTCCCAAACTGAAGTGTTTAAGTGTTGGCATGCAAAACTTAAAAAATCTATGAAGTACTTCAAAGGGGAGATATTGGATATCATATCTTATAGGGAATAAGATGAGTTATGTAACTTTTTCTTTTCTTTTACGTTTAAGATTGGAGGCAGCAAACATTTGACAGCAAGATCGGGGGAATAGCCTGTCTTGTTCAAAAGCAGTTTAGTCATTCCAACTGATTTCATTTTACTTTAAGAAATAAGGGGCTCCTCTAGAGTCTAGTGTTTCCACTCCATAGATCACTAGTCTCTGATCTGTTCTCATCTAAAGGTCACTGTTTCAGATGATGAAGAAAATGGCCTGAACCTAAGATAGAATCAAGGCAATCTTAGAAGTGAAAGGCGTTCTCTTCTCATTATGTACCCCAGACTTTTGCTCTGCACTAATTACAATCCAATTTTCTTTCTGAGATGGGGTTAGAAATTACACATAGAAGCATTGTATGGTTCAGGCTAATGTTGAATGCCATAGTGTTGTCTTCAAAGAAGTGATGATGAAACCCTGCGCCTCTTTTTTTTGAATAGCTAAAGGAGATGGAACTTTGCAGTACCAGTACCACCCATTGGTTTGCCGAGAATTGCATAGTGGCAGTGAAATTCCCAATTTAGAGTGGAGGGATATGGAGGCATTTGAGCAGGCTTTACTCTTTTCCCCCAAAAAATGTTTTTTTTTTTTTATGCTTTTCAGTTCTCAGTGGATACATCCTCCTTTCTAAAGAAACAAAAAATAAACTGGGGTATCGTGTTGCACACATTTCAAAAATGATTTTGATGAGACATTTTCATTCATTCATGTTGGATGTTAAATTAAAATAACATTTTTACCTTCAGATTTTCTACATTGGAGTGCATACCTTGTTATAAACAAAAATAAATTGTTTGTATTTACAGTGTCTGAAGCTAGGTTTCTTCTTGTTAAATTGGATTTCAATTTGTCTGCCACCAAACTTTTACCAAAGCCAACATTCACTCCATGGTAATGTTGTAGAGTGCTGCAATAAACAAGAGCATTACACAATTCTTCTCAGCATCTCTGGTGAGAAATCATAGTATCAAGAGAAATCACGTAATTAAAGTGCATTCCTTGACTAGCTCAAGATCCCTCTAAATTGGGAATGGCTAGGCTTGGGTGGTGGTGGTCTAGTGGTAGGGTACTTGCCTATGGTTCCCTGGTTCGAGTCCCACCTCTGGCACTACCACCACTGGGTCCCTGAGCAAAACCCTTAACCCTGAGTGTCTCCAGGGGGGCTGTCCCCGTAATTAGGACATGGAAATCGCTCTGGATAAGAGCGTCTGCTAAATGCCGTAAATGTAAATGTAAATGTAAATACGCAGCCATATAGTGGTCACCATCTTTTCAGTGCAAACCCCAAACTTTTTCTATTGTCCAGTCTTCTCATGGGGCCTAGCCCCTTGCATCTAAAACGCCCTAAACACAGTCACGGATTTCCTGATTTCATCCGAACATCAGAAGGAATGAAGAAAGAGCAGAATAACCCTAGTTCTCTGTTCTTTTCATTCCCCTCAACATTAAAAGTCCAGGGCCTCTCTGTGTGCTTAAGGCAATGATATCAATCAGATTCAGAGTCCTCTGCAGCCAGCTTCAGAGCAACCATGAAGGGCTTTTTTCCCCTTCTGCTCATTGAGTATTACCCCAGCATCTTCCTCATCTGATATGGGTTGGAGAAGGAATCTCCTGGTGGTAAATATGCCTTTCTTGGCCAGAAGCTGAAAGCCATAGATATCAGTGTTCTCTATGCCTGGTGAAATCAAACATACAGCAGGAGAGCCACACATGTTCACTCTCTCCCAATAATCCAGCAAGGTCAGGTGCTTCACACTATCTACAGTAGAGAAGCTAAAGACAGAATTATGGACAGGAGAGCATGTACAGTCATGTGAAAAAAATTAGGGCACCCTATGTGTTTTTGTAACATTCTGGGACATATGGATATTTAATCTCAATTTTAACAATACTGGGAGATTCAAGTAATTTAACTAAACAATTAAAACTGAAGAAAAAACTTTCCAAATTGTAATTCTACACAAATGTGATTTCTAGTGAAGTATACATTAGGACACCCCCACCTTTATTGCCAATTAAAATTCTCAAGTCACACACAGGTGTAGCACATCAGGTGCACATCAAGAGAAACATCAAGGCCAGACTGACGTTTGCCAGAGAGAATGTGGAGGAAGACCAGGACATCTGGAATAATGTTCTTTGGACAGATGAGTCTTAAACTGAATTTTTTGGACATCAGAACAGAGGACATGTCTGGCATAAACCAAATTCCCCAACTGTGAAGCATGGAGGTGGAAGTGTCATGGTTTGGAAATGCTTTGCTGCAGCAGGACCTGGTCAGCTCACCATCATAGAAGCCACCATGAATTCTACCATGTATCAGAGGGTGCTTGAGGAACATGTGAGACCATCTGTAAAAACATTAAAGCTGAAGCAGTACTGGACCCTGCAACATGACAATGACCCAAAACATACCAGTAAATCCACCAAGGACTGGCTGAAAACTAAGAAATGGAGAGTCCTGGAGTCAAAACCCAGATCTTAATTCCATTGAGATGCTGTGGGGTGTCTTGAAATGGGCTGTAAATGCAAGAAACCCTCAAACATCTCACAGGTTAAAGAATTCTGCATTGAGGAGTGGATCAAACTTTCCTCAGACTGATGTCAGAGACTGGTAGGTGCTACAAGAAGCATCAGTTATTTCAGCCAAAGGCGGTTGGACTAGCTATTAAGGGGTAGGGTGTCCTAACTTTTTCCTCAGTAAGAGAACACATATTTGTTGATATCTTTTGTTTAATGAATAAATCAAGGTAAATTTTTGTTGTTTACCTGCTATTAAATCACTTTCTTTCCTACAGATAAATAAAAACAAGATTAGACATCTATATGTGAACCTTTCTTGATAAAGAAATGAATATTTAATAGGGTGTCCTAATTTTTTCACATAACTGTGAGATGCCCAAGTTTTGCAGCAATTTTTTTTTGTTACTTTAGCAGTAAGTTGTACCAGTGCGCAATTATACAGATTTTGTACATTTCCAAATGCTAATTGAGAGGCAAAAATTACATCTTTATTATGCAGCTCTGAAGACTTTTTCTCTGAGAAATTATGACGTATAGGCCCGCCAGTGGAAATGCCATGTCACTAAACCACTATGCCTTTTGGATGCCACTGAAAAGGGGATCGAAGTTTCATTATATTTGATATCTGTTTCCCGAGAACAGCAGTGGGTAAAGCCAGCAATATTAAGTGATATTTTAGGAAAGCTTAAATTTCTCCTTTATTATTAGATCTGTTTATTATTATTGGAGCATTATTCAGGCTATACTGAAGGTTTGCGGTGAGGGAAATTACAATTTAGGTAACTGAAAATAGATTTTTGATCTAAATGCCTAGGAGAAGAAGAAAACTCAGATAACAAGGAAGATGACAAACCGATGATTGTACTTTGAATTATTCTCCCTTGAAATGGAATAAATACATGGTATTTTTTGTGCAGATTATTTTGATACAGAATGGATCATCAAGGAATTATTTTGATACTTACTTATGCAATATGTGAAATCTTTTACATCCTTTAGACTTTGACATGTTTGTGTATTCGCCACTGAACCCTCATTTAGACGTCTGAAATATAAGCTAATCATATAAGCTAATCTTTGTAATGTCAAGGGCCCAGTATATTCAGCACTAGTTCAACATTTGTCAGGCCACAATTAGAAGACTAATTACAATAAAGCAATATATCATTTTCTCTATTGTGTGAGTGTATTCCATAAACATTCCCTTCCAAAAGTATGGGAACAGCAAGGTTATTTCACTGGTATTACATATAGGCTGTTAAGGTTTGAGGTCAAAAGATGCATATGGGATTTTTCATGAAAACACAAACAATGAGTAACATGGTGAAAAAAGCAATTCCATGGATGATAGCAAGAGCGATCCAATCTGAGCAAATCAATTACCTGCAGCACACGCTGCGTGTGTGTGTGTGTGTGTGTGTGAGTGTGTGTGTGTGTGTGTCGGTCTGGGTGAGTGAAGGACCTTTAGGGTTTAAAGAACATCTACATTCTATACCATTCAAAGGTTTGTTTCCAAGCCAATAAGCATTTAGGATCTTTCATTTTTAATAGTGTCAAGAGGCTCTTTTACTTTTTGGCTTGTACTATCATCTCACACAAAAAGGAATCCTGTAACTCACTTAATGTGATGCCTTCTGTTTTTCCTCTTTATCACCCTCTCCCTGTGCTTTTGGTGTTGTTGGAGTTCCCTCTCTTCAGCTTAGTCCCAATTCCTTGTCACCGCATGTATTGTTTACTGTCCCCCCTGTCCAATATGTCTCTAGTCCTGTCTGCTGTATAAGTTCCCTTTCCTTTGGTCTTGCATCATTTATTCTGTGTTTGCCTTTATATTTCCCTAGTTATGTTTTGGTGTTCTGAAAACTCGCACATACTTTCTGACTCAATGCCTCATCTATATATGACACTGAGAAAGCTTTTGCACCTGGCAGCATTTGCCCGAGCACAACCTCCTCACTGCCTGCCTCCAGTTATGGACTCTTGTGGCAGGAAAATAAGGCAATCATTTGGGAAAGCGCGTGTGTCTCCGCAGATCTGAGATTAGTGTGGAGCGTGGAGCTGTATTTATAAACAGAGACAAAAGCTGAGATTAATGAGTCATCACTGCACCCTGTGGTGAGGGAAGCGAGTCGTTAGCGCTGCTCCAGCGGCCTGCGCCACAGGCCACCAAGCATCTCACACAGCTCTTCAGCAGCGAGCGGACGCAAGCCCGAATCCAGCATGCTGTCTTGTACCTCTCGCAAGCTTCCACGCACAGTCTGGCACTGTTCTGCAAAGTCTTTAAAGACCCCTTATGGGTTCTGGTGAGGCGCTGAGGCTTGCCTGTGGGTAAAGTAAAGTTTTGACCTCAAAATTGCTGGAAAATATTGCAAAGAAGCAATTTCTTTGTTTGACAACGGAAGGGAGGAAGGGCATTTTAGCCTCCACATTACTAAATCACGATAGGGGGAAGCTGTTAGTGCAATCATTGTGATTTCTAGCATTTGCATTAATACAACATTTGAAGACAGTGCTGTTTTTATACTGTCTTCCAGAGGGGAAAAAAAAATCAATAACCTAGCTTCTTGCCTTTAGAGGAAAAGGACAAAAAATTGGAATACAAAACAAAAGCATACGCAGGACAGTTTATGCTTCATGAGGAAGAAAAATCTCTGATGCAAATTGTGACCTACACAACCTTGATTACTGTCCTGATGAAAACCTGTCACATGTCCCTCCAGTTGCAGTTGATAATCAAGCTCCAAACACACTATGCGTTAAGCAGATAAGTCATCAAAATATTTGATTTTGAAAACTTTAGCGATAATGTGGTGGGAAAACTTTTGTTGGGTCATCATTTCAGTAGTGGTTAGATTTGTAGTTAAAGTAGGGGTTCTTTCATTAATCAGGAGCTTCAGTCATTTGTTTCTTCTCTTCTGTAATGCAGCTCTCTTAAAATGGTTTATTATTCTGTTCATGTTTTTGATGATTTATGCATTTTGATGTTTTGACAAGAAATAAACATCTGAAAAATAAGATGAAAAGGCAACTGAAGTTTCGATGAAGACATAACCTAATTTGCTGGACCTGGTTGACATTTAAAATTGATTTTTCTCATGAGTAATCTATTCAGATGTAATCAGAGGGGTGTCCTCAATACCATCTAGGCCTTCTGAGAAAGCCTAATAACTTCTGCTTGCTAAAAAAAAAAAAAAACTTCAAGTTTAGTTTCATATTAAATGTTAAATTTGTTTAACATAATCATGCTTGTTCACATTTATATATGTTTGCTTCATGGGTAAGAATCTGTCTGAAATATATATATATATATATATATATATATATATATATATATATATATATATATCCTTGTTTCCTGCTACAGATATAAACAATCTGACAGAAAAACGAATATGACACACTCTTCAATCAAGACAACTTCCTGGGTAACAGGAGGCAAAAAATGCCAATATCTATTTTTAGACTGAATAGATATTCACACACTTGGACAGCAAACACGAAGCAGCAGGCAAACTGCCAGGAGTCAATATTCTGTGTCCAGAGACAACAGACGATCCATCACGATGAAGATTCATCAGCTGTACACCTGATACTGGGCCAACCACCTGACTACCAGAATGTGCAAATTTGTGTGTGTGAGTAGAAACAAGCCTCTTGTAGCTTGCATCATACTACAGGAAGTTGGTACGGTGGGCCTTCAGAACATAAACGCAAGNATATATATATATATATATTGTTGACTGAAGATGCTTTTACATACATGCTTTTATATGGTACCTACAAGGTTATATATATAGTGCAAATCTTTCATCAGCATCACCATTTCCAACCCGTATAGCTTAGCTGGTCTCACTGCCATCCATGCTCACTAGCACCCATCTGTCATAGATCACTCCTGCCACTCTTCTCCACCCAACCTGTTTGCACTCTCTTCTTCACTTCTCTTCTACGCTCCCCATTTGACCCCAAATATTTAAACTCATCCTGCATCATAACCTTCCGCTGTCCTCACTTTCATTCACGGTCATGTATTCTGTCTCTGTCTCCTGTCTCACTTTCTTTTGGCTCCTCTCTAGAGCATATCTGCACCTCTAGCTGCTTCCTATTCTCACTACAGATCACAATATCATCCGCAAACATCATAGACCAAAGGGGCTTTGACTCTTTAATAATGCTACATACAAATTATAATCCTACTGATGATGATATATAAATATATTTATTATATTGGACCATTTATTTATATTTATGTCCTGCCAAACACTTCATTATATAACATCCCTTGATTCAAATTGACAGATCTTGGCTCTAGCTACAGGACATTCAGGCACCCACTCAACTCTGATCAACTGTCTTTTCTTGAAACATAAGGTGTTTTGTGCTAAATTACAGTGTCCATAAAACTTAACTTCCCTTTAATTCAGTCCTTTAATGGCTATTTGAAGGGCATGTTAAAGGATATGCACATATTTTGTGGCTTTTTTTAATAGTTCGGCCTTTTTAATGTTAGAGGTGAGACAGCGTCATTGCGAATGATGGCTGCTATAAATCTCCTTCCATTAAAATGGTACCAACAAGGATATCTAAGCCTATGGAGCCAAGAAGCTGAATCCCTCCTGATGTTTTGTGCATCCCGGTGCTGATTGTATTACTCTAATGTGTAATCAGCCTGTATATACGCTATGCAATCAGCGACCTCCTTCACTTAATGCCAGAGTTTAGGCAGGGAGATGAAGTTCAATGATTCGTTTGCATAATAACCATTTGTTGGAGCTGCCACAATAACAGTGGCACCGAATTAGAGAACGTTCAGATTCAGCAGAGCAGTTGCATGAAACTGTATTGTAATCAGATTAGAAGGCAAGGACCTATATTTACATGGATTCTTCAGCCATCTTCATAGCTCATGCAGAAATTCGTACGGTGGCTGTATACTTTTACAGTGCTGTCTGCACCTTTTATAGTAATGCTAAATCATTCAATAACAGGAGATAAATGGCTCAGCTAACACAATTGGGCCATGCTTGGCAGGCAGGCAGTCTGCTGTTACTGCTGCTCTTTCAGGCCTCAATGAACCAAATGCCCTTTTTCTCTTGAGTGCCTCTCTCGCTCTTTGTCTCTCTCTCTCTCTCTCTCTATCCCTCCCTCTTTTTCTCTCTCTCTTTCTCCTTCTTTCTCTTTCTCTCACTGATGTGCTTAATTGTGCTTTTAATCAGGCTCTTCATGAAGCTTCTGAGGTCAAAGTTGGTGTTTGCCTCTCTGCTATGATGGCCTCATCTAATGCATGTAAAGTAAGTGTGGGCGATGTTATAAGTCGACCACACAGCGCTAAGCATCAAATAAATTATATGGGAAAAGTTCACTCGCTTAGTAACTGCCAGCTACTCAGCAGTGGAATCATTACAATTTACTAATTTAAGCTGTTCAGACTGCAGATTAAATGGTGCGTGTTTGTCTGCAGTAATGGATAATAGTTAGATACAGTTACTCTGTTACATGTACTTCATTAAAATTAATGTTTTAATGGTATTCAAGAAAATTTTTTGAAAATTTAGAAAAACTTTACGTTTTTAATAAACTGCATTTTTGTTTTACAGACGTGTTTGTGACATCAGATTGTAAAGTTGCTTGTGCCTATTTGTGATTGTTCAAATGCTTTGGAGAAATGTTTAATTGTATTAAATGTTTTTTAAGAAAAAAAACCTGAAAAATAGCACCAAAACTGTCAATGCTATATGTAGCTGCTGGACTTAAAAGATAAAAAAAAAAGTAAATGACTAAAATAGTACATACCTAAGTTGGTGGATTTTTTTTTTTTTTTTGAGTTCAGGTTATATTATAAGTGATACATCTGGATATATATATATATTTTTTATGAAACAATTGTTTCATGTTTATGACCTTTTGTTTGCCTCGTCTAATGGTTTCTTCTAAGATGGAGTCAAATATGCACATTTTCTTAATGTTACCATCAGGGATAGATATATGATGGAGCTCAGAAGACCTAGGAACATCCAGTTTTGTCATTGGCATACCCCTCAAAACGCAATGTTTAAGCGGTATTATGTTCAATAACAGCCATGAAGCACAGAAATTCATGACACCTGGAGCTTTTACTGTATAAATAAACAACTCAAACCAATAAACGTGTGGGGAACTAAAAGTACATTTTTGAAAGTTGAAGTATTTTCCTGCACTCGTGGTCTTCAGCTTCCTAGGGTTAGGCTTCTCATTGTTCTTCATTATACCTATTATTTTTAGATTTGATGGCGACAACGAGAACAACTTAATTATCACCATAGCAGCAGGAATCAAAACTTCTGCAAGCAAAGTAATTAAAAGTACATTTCTTTGAACTAGGTTTACTTCTTGTAATTACATTATGGACTGATTTCAAAACTTCCAGAAATAAAAAATCATAAATATAATTTTCATAAAGAGATCTGCACCTTGACAGATAGAAGTACATGGATTAAGGCCTCGTTCTTGTTAATGTAGTGGCTCTTCTTCCTAAAAACATATTCACTCCAATTGTTTCAGACAATTAGCAGTTTTAATACCATTACGTCCTGCTAGGAATGAGGGGTATTGGACTTTAGTTTTTGCCATTGACAGTTTTTTGTATTCTCTGAACGTGGCACATTAAAAATGACCAGAATAGTTAGTTACTGAAGTTAATGCTTCATATATAAGGTCAAGGTTCTATTCTATTGTGGCATGAAATTCCAGGATCAACATCCCACAAATGTGTCATAAACATTTAAAATAGCAGACCTGGTTCAGCCATGGGTGACCACGCTATATTCAAAGGATTCATTCTCTGCAGTAGACAGGGTGTCCTTTGAATCTCTTATTTAACCAACCATTTATTTTAATATCTTGGCTCATCATGAGTTCTCATTAATCTTTGTCAGTGTAGGTATGAGAGTAGGATGTGGAGGGGAGTCTTCTGGAGATGAGGTCTGGGCTGCCGGATGCCACGTTCGAAGTGCAAGGCTGTTGCTCATCTGTCTCCCAGTCGTTCAGGCATGCCTAAAGCTTGTGCCGCAGTCCAGCTCCACTCTGCCACGGATGACATTTCAATTACACACAGCTCCCCGAGCTGCCTGACGACCAGCTAGCAACCGGTAAACCCACTCTTGCACGCACAAATACAAAATAGATATGGCGTCTGCAAGGTCTAACTACTTCTTCAGAAAGGGGACACTCAGCAAACCGACGGCTATATTATGTAAACATAATGATCAGGGAAAAAAGCACAATTTATGTGTACATTATATATAGTTACTGTCTAAATTAAACCTTATTTCCTCAAAATGGCAATATTATTAACTTTAATAACTGAATATAACAATATTAGGCCATTTTAATTGGTCCAAAGGCTTTGAGAGGTTCACACTATGCTAGGCGCTAATGAGTAATAAATATGGAATTTTTTTTTTTGGCAATCCACCCTTGCAATCATGTAGTTATCTGCTTTATGGTGCTCCGGTTGCTGACATACATGTTGAAATGCACACACACAGCTTCTATAATCCCCTTTAAAAGGCAATGGCTATGGGACACTGGAGCAGCTGCACATAAGCTTAAGTTTTTCGCACCCAGTACAAATAAGCATCAGATAGAGAGGTATGAACACAACAAGCATTGGACTTGACGTAATATTGTTCTGCCCAATGTGTTTGGGATATGGTGGGATATTTTAGAGTGCCATTTGTGATCCAGACAACATTACAACACAGTTCCAATCTCTAGTGTAAAGCCTTCCTGAAACACACACAGACACACCTACACACACACACAGACACACACACACACACACACACACACACACACACACACAGAGCAGTTAACTGTATGGTCAAAGCATGACATGAATTAACTTAATTTGCACCAAAGGGTCTCCCAGTATTTCCTTAACATTTGGAATTATAACTGGCACTGATGTGTGTCACCCAGATAAGTACATAAAACTGAAGGCCATTTCTGGAAAAGATTATATCCAAATAACCTAACATTGTAAAGTTGGTGGAAAGTGTAATCAATCATCCTCAAAATTTCTAAACTGCATTAAACACAGATAGTTCTTATAGAACAATTATTTTTGGGAACTTCCGTATATTACTTTCTCTTCTTTGAATGACCCTTTTCTAATGCAAGCGGACTATTTTCTATCTAAACTTCTGAGATATATCTGCCTTCAGAGGCACATGAGAGAGCAATGAGTAAGGCAGCTGAGGTGTGCCTAGGTAGCGGCTTGGGTGAATAGTATTATCTCCTTGAAGGAGAGCAGGATATGACAGTGACAGCTGTCAGCAACTGTAAGTGCTTTAAGACACAAATGTAGAGTATGGACAAATTAAATACTGATAGATTTGATATGTAATTTAGTTTTAGAGGCTTTACTGTACCTTTTTGTGTCTGCAGTTGTTCACAGGTTCTTTTTTTATACTGACGCGGAAACAAGAATAAATTGAATAAGCATTTGATGTTTAGCTGGAAGTTCAATAAATGAAAAGGTCTACCTGGTACCAGAACATTCTCAATACATAATATCATATATTGTGACCTCTCTTATTTAATTAGTTTTCATTATTGGGATGAGGTGAATTGCCTTTCAGGTTGGCACCGTGAACAAGAACAAGCTTTTTAGAGAATACAGCTCTTAGCACTTCATTTATGTCCTTGGTGATCTGTAATGGATCTGTCCTTCAATGCAATAATTCTTATAAAACCTATAAAAGCAATAATTCTTTTTGAGACAGTTGTCTGGATGCAGATTCAGCTTAGTCTAGGATTAAATTGTTACATCAACAGTAAATGTCCCTTGACAAGCCATTTTAGTCTAGGATTAAGCTAAATCTGTGTCATAGAAACCAGTCAGCCCAAGATGTCAACTTTGCAATGTTTAATTCTTTCCTTCTGTCATCATACATTTTCATAAAGATTGAACTTTCATTTGCTTTGGCTTCGCCTTTGTGAAATTTTAGCAACAATTTCTTGGACCCACATTTAGAGCAATGATGTCAAGACATTAAAAACACTGACAGGTGATTTAAATAACATTGATTATCTCATTACAATGTCCCCTTTCAAGGGTGGATATATTAGGTAGAAGGAGAAAAGTCAACTCTTGAAGTTGTTCGAAGCAGAGGTATTTGGCAACATCTATGAGCAAATAGTGGCAACCTGAGCACTGCACTGAAATATGTCCATAACACTAGCTCTGTGGTATGAGTGTAAATGTGTTTACATATATAAAAAAATATAAAAATTGATGCACTTCAGCAAAAAAATGTCCTTTTCTTCTGACGGACAACATTAACCTCATGACTAGTCAAAGCAACAGAAAACTTTCTACATCAGCGATAAATGAGGAGAGTCTTTGATCATGGGATTTTGGATTATCTAGGATTACAATACAAAAGTGAGAACTCGAAGGGTTGAACTCTTCAAATAAGACAGCTGACAAAACAGATAAAAGTGAGCTAGTTAACACAAATAAGGTGGCAAGCACTTTGGAACTGATTGCATGAATGAGGACAAAAGCTCCAAGACGGATGCCTACGGTACAAAAGAGATCTGACATTGCAGGGAGTTTCCTCATCTTTCATGAATAACCAGAGCTCTGCTTCACCAGCACTTTAAAAGTATTGGCTTTGATGGGCTCTGGCTGAGTAAATAATTCTAATTGATGGCAAACCCCATGAAGAGTCTGATGATCTGGCTTTTTATTTCACTTATTGCTCTGAAAGACTTCTCACTGAGCTGGTAAATACCCACTGAGATCAAAGTGCCACAGGAAAAAACAAGGCCTATGAACATATGGTGGATGCTCAGTCTTAAATGGTTTAGATTATGCAAATGGCAAGGCCCTACATAGATGTCCTCTGGGACAGCAGCATGAAAGTGCCTGAACTACTTTTATTGATTAGTCCCTAATAAGTGGAGGCTGGGATCTACTTTATCCTTTCAGTAATTAATATTAGGAGTAGAGGGACCTTTTGGGGCCACAAAGCAACTTCTTAGCGACCCACGGACTGATCGCATATCCTGCACATGGTGGGGTTGTATGGTTATTTGCATCTGTGCATTCATCACCACAAAGTTCACAGCAGATAAAGAACCTAGCACTGCTCGAGAACACATTCAGTGAATCAGCAGGGATCCATGAGTAAGTCAAAAATATCAGCCAGCAGCCAGACACTTGGATTTGTTTCAGCAGTGTAAACTGCTCGACAACAAAGTGGTGAGTAATTAGCAGAAGGCACAATTCGAAAATGCCTCAAAGCTCATGTTCTCTGTGGTTGCCATAAGATGGTGATCAGTCTCACTGCCCTTGTTTTGCCATTTATGTGAAAATCAATGCAGAAATTAAGATCTATATAAATCATGTGAGAAATGTGATTGAAATGATTGATCTGATTGATCTGACTGATCTGAAATGATCTGATTCATGTGTGTGGTCATTTGGAAGTTTGGACGCTCTGGTCATAATAATTGCTTTGTTGATTTTTTAAATAACATTTCTCTTTCTCACTCGTTCATTTTCATAGCCCCTTGTCCTGGTTAGGGTAGCAGGGGGTGCTGGAGCCTATCTGCCCTCTGGGGGAAAAAGGCAGGGACACACCCTGAACGGGTCGCCAGTCCATCACAGGGTAGACACACAGACAAGCACACTCACTCCAATGAGCAATGCAGCATCTCCAGTCCACCTGACATGCATGTCTTTGGATGGTGAGAGGAAACCAGAGGCCCCACACAGACACAGAGAACATTTCTACTCCACACAGAAAGGTCCCACACTGCCCCGCCTGGGAATCGACCCCAGGACCTTCTCACTGTGAGGCAACAGCACTACCCACTGTGTCATCCTGCTGCCCAAATAGCATTTCTGCAGTGGAAAAATGTATTTGAGATATTTGAAATTCTAGACAAAACACATATAATACAATATAAAAGAACGAATATAACGTGGAATGTGAACAATTAATGGAACATGCCATTTATGTTTCACTTTTATTTTTTCCAATGTGTTAAAAAAAGAATCATTTGACACTAAAATCTGCAGAAATGTCAGGTTTAATTGTGCAGTTACTACGTCCGTATTATAAAGAACGATAATCATAACAAACAATCTCACCTTATTGTGATAAAGTGTTCAAGAACGTGGGCATTGCCTGAAAGAGATATGTACGGTATGCCTTCTCTCTAAGTCAACACAGTCAAATGCATGCAGAATATGAAATACCAAAGTGCCCGCCCAGTCCCAGGGGCTCCCGCTTGTCCCTCTAGACAATAGGGAGCATCAGGCAGCTAACCTCTCAGCCCAGCTCGATGCTTCTGTTTTTCCCCATTCGCCACTGCGGATTATAAGGCACTCACACTGCTGTCATGATCTTACACAAACAACATTTGTCAGCTCATTTATCAGAGTTCCCCTCAGCTTGTCCACTCTGTCGCAGAGACTATTTCTGGATTCTAGCCTTAAGGCAAAATATATGTGTCACATCTTAAAAATGCCCCCACACTCCCCTTTGGTATTCACGCATTTTCTTCAAATGTCATTAGCAATGATTGCTGTTTGATGGCCAAGGCATTACAGCTGTGTTTACTGTACCTTTGGAGTGGGTTAAGTAGATGAGACTCTCTTTCAGATCACCAAAGCTTTATTCTCTGCTATCATATGCTTTTGCACCCATCACAGAGAAGTTAAATGATGATGATTTACAGATCATGTGATTGCAAAATAGTAACAATGATAATCTTTTTGTTTGTTTTTTTTTGTCAAAGACCTTGTCATAGTCTCCCATAGATTCTGAACGCTTATTTTCAATGCACTTCAGTGGCATGATTCAGATCAATACCTGATACGTGAATAGAAAGGTAACCTACACTCCCTGTGTGACTTTAGTTTCCCACTGGACTGTTTGTTGGAAAGCAGTTCGTTATTAATGAAATTAAAGTTTTTCTTTTCTGATGGCTTTCACTGAGGTCTAGGTTCTCCAGCTTGCAGCATATAAAAAGGTAAATAAGCATAGTTAAATGTACCCCATGATATCAACTTTACTAAACCAGAAAAAAGCAATTATCCACATCTTCTCCACATTTACATTTACATGTGCTCCTGCCACATATGTTCTGTACTTATGTTCTGGACCTGCCGTAGCCCTTCCCCATGTTCAGTATGTTCTCATTAAGGTCTCTTCCCCTTGTCAGCTGTTCCTTGTTCTGTTTTAAGTTTCCCTCTGTTGCAGAGAGTGGTTGTGTAGTCTTAGTGGTATTCACTGTGTTATTCCTGTAGAATCTGCCAGTCCTGATGGCTATTGTGACTTTGTTTCAGGGACGAGCCAGTAAAGCCTTATGAATCTTTTGAGACATCTTTCCTATTGATTCAGAAAGTGATTTAAAGCTTTTCTAGTGGTAAACATTTTTTAAAAATATATAATTAAACTAACTTTATATGTGTGTGTGTGTGCATTTATATTTCTTTAAAAGGCTTTATTTTTTGCCTTTTAAATATTTTATATCAGTTTGACATTTATTTAATGAAATGGCTTGAGACTGGAGAAAAGGGAATTGATTTTGTGAGGGAAAAAAATTCAGGCAACTTTAGTAAACAGCAAAAGTAATGGAGTTCCCAATATTCCACATTAATGGATCTCTTTGTCCCACTTGAAACTGCCATTGTGCAATATATTTACTGCATCAGTATGAAATACAACTGACTGGGCTGCTATTTTGACTCCTTGTTTGAAATCTTAGACAGTATGGCATGACACTTCAGAAAGTAGACTCTTCCCAGTGTGACGTTTGAATCAGCGCAAAACAGTCAAACCCTTTCAGGTTCCACAGTACTGTCTTTTTGTCCATCTTTAGTTTGCTTTAGTTAAGTTGTTTACATTTACATTTACATTTACATTTACGGTATTTTGCAGATGCTCTTACCCAGAGTGATGGACATAATTTCTTCATAGTCCACTTCTTCATTCCTGTGGTCTAGGCAGAATTCAACAAGTCAATCAATATCCCAGCTAAATAACACACACATAACCCCTCAAAGAAAAATATCTACACCAACATACCCCAAAAAGTAAAGCCTAAGTACTGGAATGTTTTTTTTTTACTTTTAGAAATAGAAAAGAGCTAGCTAGTTAGGAAAAGGCTACTTCTCTAGGAATTCTTCGAACAGCTGGATCTTCAGATGATGCTGGAAGACAGCAAGGGACAAAGCAATTCTGATCAGAAGGGAAAGTTCATCCCACCACTGAAGGGCCAGAACCAAAAAGTAGTGTTCTTGTGCTTGTTTAAAGTAAAGTTTCTTACTTTTGTTCCTGTATTTTTTACAGCAGTATCGATTAGAAGATCCTACAGGGAACCAAAAAGTTACTTTTAAGAAGGTATTATTCTGAGTAAAATGGCACCTGAGAGAAGAACTCATTTAGCTTGCGAATGACCAAAATCAGTTCCATATTTTGTGGTGTCCTCTGACAGACGCTGGTGTTGTTAAACACTGGACATTAGAGAAAACTGAGGGAATTAACTCTTATGCCTTTGATCCCATTAAAAATCCATTGTCATTTACCAGAACAGGTTTTAATCGCACTTAATCTCATCCTGGATGAGATTTCTGAAATGAGGCATTCTGTCTGAAATGGAAAACCTCTAACAAATTAAAGCATGTTTCTTAACCTGGGCAGTGTTGGCTTAGTGGTTAGGGAGTTGACTATTTGATTGGAAAATTGTGGGTTCAAATCCCTTGCTGGTAGGTTGCCTTGAGGTACCCTTGAGCAAGGTACTGTCCCTGTCACTGCTTCTCAGGTGCTTTCAACAGCTGCCCCCGGCTGTATGTCTGTGAGTAAAATGCAGAGGTGTAATTTCATTGTGTCTCACAATGACAAGAATGCTCACTTTGGTGCTTTCTGCGCTCATATACAGATCCTTGATTTTTCATACCGGTCAATCGAGGGAAATGTAAATATGTGTTTTTGCCCCACAGTGAGAAGGTCCTGGCTTTGATTACCAGGCGGGGCAGTCCGGGTCCTTCCTTTGTGGAGTTTGCATGTTCTGCCCGTGTCTGTGTGGGTTTATTCCAGTTGCTTTGTTTTTTTCCTACTGTCCAAGGAAATGCACCTAAGGTGGATTGGAGATGCTAAATTGCCCCCTAGGTGTGTGTGTCTGAGAGTGTTTTGTCTGTGTGTCGGCCCTGCAATGGACTGGCCAACAGACCAGGGTGTTTCCCAGCCTTTCACCCAGGATAGACTCCTGCACTGTCGCAAGCCTACTTGAAACAAGCAGCTAAAAAATTGAGTGAGTGGGTGTTAATATGGCATAAATGGAGGTCATTCCCACAGAGACCCAGCAAAAGGCCTCTACACTCTCAAAATGATGACTTACTGTTTTCATCAAGTGCAAAACTTTGCTGACCTTACACACTAAAGGATCAAAGTGTTAAAAGCTAATCAAAATGGTGTGATGAGTTGACAGCAGCTCCCAAAAAGGCTGCGAATGGAAATTATATAAAATGGCAGATCAGTGTAGGGATTATCTGAGGAATTTCTTCCCAAACTTCTGTCTTGAGCTCCTAAAAATTAGATCATACATTATACGTTTGAGAAAAATACTTAATATAGATCATGAGGTATAATATGGATTTTCCTCGTACAGGGAAAACAAAAATGGAGCAAGAGAAAACTTAAATCTACAACAAATCCCTCGGTAATGCAGAATATGGGTGAAAGTTTT
Source organism: Hepsetus odoe (assembly GCA_017165825.1). NCBI lineage: Eukaryota > Metazoa > Chordata > Actinopteri > Characiformes > Hepsetidae > Hepsetus > Hepsetus odoe. Next base: position 7,650,103 of record CM029377.1, read on the forward strand.
TCATCCATGAAAACTCATTTTTAGCTGTGTTTCTTTAATAATTAATTAATTAAGGAATCATTGTGCTTACCTTTTAGAATCAGATGAATGTATGTTGCACTGTACTGTTATAATGTACTGCTCTTTTCTGTCATGTTAAGTTGAATTAAAGTTAATGATTTTTTGTGTCCATATAACCACACGTGTTCCAGTTTTTCAGCATTCAAAGTGTGAAGCATCTCTCCTGTGAAGTGTGCTTGAGGGCTTTGTTGCTGCATTTTTCAGGCTGTTGGAAAGCTATCCCCCTGCCTCATACTTACAGCAATCTGGATAATGTCAAAGGATCAATGCAAAGAACCGAATGGTACATGAAATGCATTCTAATGGCTGCCTGGGTTCTGAGAGGAAACACTCAAATTATGATTGCGCATCTGAAAGACCTTGCTTACTCTTTCTAAAAGCATCCATAGAGATATTTCTTTTTTCCAGCTCCCATTTGATTCATTCTAAAAGCATCTGCTTATTCTTCTCCCAGTCAGCAGATGCAGGGGAAACCGGGCCAACATTTGAAAAAAGAATTTCCATTCTCTTATTTAGGAGCTCTGAGACTACAGCATGCTCTACTAAATGGCAATAGAATTTTTAATAGCCACAAAACATATGTTTTTCCTCTATTGTCTCTCATTAATGGAAGTCCAGCCTTTAATATCAACACAGACCATCAAAAGCACAGCACAAAGTTGTTGTTTCGTGCTCTGAATTCAGCGACGTGATGTAGCGCTTCTTTGTCATCGGCAGTGCTTTTCTTCTTTGTGTTGCAAGACATCACTTCTTTTAAACAAGTTATACAATATGCTACAATCCTTGCTGACTAAAAACCACAATCTCTTAAACATCCTCTCAAGCTGCAAGTATTAGTCATCCAGCACTGTGCCACTGAAATGGAAAATAATGCTTTCTCTTTGCGTCCAGGACAGATTGCAGGCACCCTTGACAGGACAAAATAATATGATAGGCACTCAGAAAAATGGGTAGTGCTCGCCTGAGGTTTGAGCGTCAAGTAATTTTCAGGGTCCATACACAGAACTTGCATCCATAATATGTGAGAAATAGACAGTGCGACAGAAATGATTTTCCACTAAATATTAATGGAGCTAATTTTCTCTACCACTGATGTCTCCTCATAATGACATAATAAAAAATCTAGTCAAGGGAGGCAATAAATTGTCTGTTTTTCTTTCTTTCTTTTTCTTTATCCCAAAAGCTGTTTTCACTGTGAATTATTTATGAATCACTGACCGCCCTATACTCTTCCTTCCAATGGCCTGCAGGAATACTGACCTTGACATTATAGCACTCAGACAATGAATGTGAATGTGCTAAGAATGCATAGATTACAATCAAGAAATAAGAAAATCTCCACTTGACAAAAAAGAAAGGATGGATAGATAGATAGATAGATAGATAGATAGATAGATAGATAGATAGATAGATAGATAGATAGATAGATAGATAGATAGATATATAGATAGATAGTCACAGAAGAAAGAAAGAAAGAAAGAAAGAAAGAAAGAAAAAGAAAAAAAAAAGCAACTTGCCAGTTTTTTGCCAGAACTGTTAAATGGATGGTTATCATTATGAATATATTTGGGTTGCAATTAATCAAGTGAATTCTGGAATGTGTATAAGATGTACAATAACACTGAATAAATAGGCCATTTATATTCCAAATTGAATATTCAGCCCATAATCTAAAGTGTGGTAATATTTCCTTGAGTAGCAATCTATTTCCTAAACCGAGCATTCTAACACAGCAGATCTGCGAAAGTCGGAGTAATGAATGTTGGCTCCAGTGCAGCTCTTTTGAACGTCTCATATGTTGAAGACATTGGCCAGCTCTATGTTAAGAAATAAAACCAAGTGCCCCGAATAAAGAACAGGCTGCAAAATTACATCTTGATGATTATGGTCATCTTAAATCTGGCCACTATTTATCATTTGGACATTTTTGTAAGAGCGTTCTAATATTATTGAGCCTCTTCTAAATCTGAGGCTTATTACATCCTAAGGCTCTCTAGTATTCGTTAATTGTATGGACTATAGGACCTTACTCAAGTTTTTCATCAGCTGTAAAAAGGAGGAAAACAAGTTCTAGGTCCTGGCCATGTATTTATTTGTTTGTGTGTTTATTTATGTGTTTATTCATTTGATCATTCATTCCCTTATTTAATACAATAAAACCATGTGAAAAGGAAGATTTTGGCACTGCAAAAAATTCTAAAGACAACAGGGAATATGTTTAGAAATAATATGTTTATAGAAATAAGCAATGTCCTTCTCAGTTTCACTTCTTATACTTTTCGAGCATGCGAACATTACGATTTCACTACTTACTTCATTAGAAAAGTCCCATCTGTGAGTTGCAATGACTTGTAAGTGAGTTTTCTGAATTATTGTTTTTATCATGTAAGAAAGTTAAGTAAGCTGTGATACTTGTCATTGTTAATATTATTCTTTATTAGGGCCCATTCTGGCACTGGGCACAGTTTGAGACACTATAAGCCTCTCCACCCACAGACAGCACTAAATAATGCTTTGGGAGGCTGAGATAATGGCACAGTGACACCTTCAATACACTGGAGCTTTTCCACACCACACAAAGAGCTATTTTACTTTTATTTATTTACTTAATTATTTTCACTTTGGAATCTGGGCACCTGGTTGCTAACAAAAGTAAAAATAATAGGAGAACCGCCCTCAGAGTTGGCTGAATGTGTAATTGACATGTCTGATCTGACTAATAAGATCCCCTGTGAACTCATCAAAAACAAGAGATAATGAGGCTTTTTCTTTTTTTATTCCAAATTAATAATCAGGTTTATTACCCCCTACGTGCACAGAAATACACACACACACACACACACACACACGCACACACACACACGCATGCACACACAAACATGCACACACTTTCAAGTGCATCAGAGACTGTGTGGAGGAATGACTGATAATTGGCACAGTTTAAGTGTTAGTTTCATGTTTACAGCACTCTCACTCAAAACTGTTGCAACAATTTCGAGAGCCATGAGATATATAATAGTACAAGCAGGGATACAATTGTAGTAGAACAAATTATGATTTATTGACCCACATATAACACCTCTTTAGAGAACCTGGTCCAAGAAATATTTGCAGATAATTATGCCAAAGTTTATCATTCATGTAAATGGGTTGGAAAAAAAAAAAAACTTTTAATGATGTTAACGCAATGTTAATGCAAATGTGTGATGTGCGTTCAGCTTTTACAACCCTGAACGTAGAATGAATTTCTTTCTTTTTTTTTGCAGCAATATTGCAGGAGCCATCACATCACAGTGTCTTTGAGAAGATCATGCTTGTGTTTTTAGGCTGACTAATTGCAAAAAACAGATCAATCTATTCCATCAGCCTTCACATGGCTCAGCTTCAGTCCAGACCGATTGTTCTAGCTGAGAAGCTCAGTCAGCGCCTTTATTCTCTCTCTCTCTCTCTCTCTCTCTCTCTCTCTCTCTCTCTCTCTCTCACTAGCTAACCCCCTGATATCTTCAGAGACTCTGGCAGGCCTGTTAGACCTTGCGAAAATGGAATCTCATTTGAGGGGGCTCAAAGATCTCTGGCGACTCAAATGGTTTGAGGAGGGGGAAAGGAATGACTTTTGAATATGTGCATTGCACCCGGCTGCGGAAAAATCTATAAACATGATAGCCGGAGTCTCCGCTTCACGTCGTCATGAGTTGCTCCGCTTAAGCATCTCTGCTGCATAAAAAGGAACTGCTGCATAAAAACGTTTTCAATAAACCGCAATAGATTCACAATAATGCAATTAAAATCTACCCAGTCAAGTTCACTAGGAGGGATGAATACAGAAGCGAGTGTGTGCTGAGCATATGGAGGAGGCTGGAGTGTGCGCATACACAAACACATTCTTCCACTCTGTCAGTCAGAAGGCATGAATGTAGGCCTAATGATAATGTGACCGCATTAAGATTTCAAGAAGCTAATTAGAAGTCAGCATGTGGAAGATGCCAAAAATAACTCTTTTTTCCAGTTTTTTGATCAAATCAATGAACGTAATCCTTAAGAAGGGGATGATATACAGCCTTTGCTCTCACTGACGCTATCTCAGCCCCCAGCACCTGGTCAAAAGTTGCAGCTGTGATATTTGGTTCATGTCACATGGTGTTTGCCTCTTTTCTACGCACAAAGAGATTCTTTATGACATTTTCTCACATCCCAGACACTGTTTGGTACACTCAAAACAGCAAAGATGACTTACAACCCTCATACGCCGATACTGAAGGATATCATGTTACCTGCAAAGAAAGACTTCACGTTATGCCTTTTGTTTCTTTTTTGTTTTATATTCAAGTTCTGCTCTCTGATTTATTCTGTGTATTCCTTTTGCCAAAAAAAGTAATTTACCTCAACCAAGCTTATTAAACCAATCTAAAATTGAAAAACTGCTCTTCTGCTCTTCTGCTCTTCTTAGTGATTTACATTATTCCTGTATTGTTGAAATCAAAGAAACACCTTCCCAAAGCAACTCCTTCAAAGAGAGCTCAGGAAAAGGGCTGAGCAGTGGGTAATTAGTGCAGGTTGTTGAATTTCAGAAGGCTATGTGTCATGCATAATGAAAACCAAAAATGGTTAGCTTTAAACTAAAGTTTCCCAATAGCAGAGCAGGTAGTTGGGAAAACCAGAAGGTCATATGAATATTCTGGAATGCAGTGAAATTAGAACAATGCTCATAATTGAGGTAGTTTTAGCGTTAGACTCTTTTTTTTTCTCTTTCTCAAAATGTTCATTGAAGCGTTCTTAAGGGAAAGAACACAAATAAAACATACCATAACTAATAACATATCAAAACTAATGCGCACAGAAGAGAACACGTATTCATCCATCGGCATGCTCACAGTATGAATATAAAGTGCATACACACTTGACATATTTGTTCTGTATGCAGTCGTCTTTGTATTAAGAAGCACTATCTTTTATTATTTACTGAACTACCGTCAAGGTTTCATGCTTTTGCTTTTTCTTTTAATAATTTGTCTGACTTTTTCTCTTAGCTGGATTTTGAATTTTTCTGCTTTCTTCCGCTATTGTTTTACTCCCACTGGGCCATTAAACCAAGGCTAAAAGGTCAGACTGCAGACTTGCAACAGGAGGTTCTCTGGTTCAATCCCCAGGAAGAACAGGAAAAATCTGGGTGAGTGTGGGATGGGTGAACAAAACATTCTAACCCCAAACCTTACATTAATGCCTGAACTGCCCTTTGCAAAGCACTTAACCCCGTTACTGTCACCTGTGTGCAGTTATGCATCCAATTGTTCCTGGTATGTGTGTTCATGTCAGTGTGTGTAGAACAGGTTAACAGCAGCAGTTACATTCTGTGCTCAATGTACACTGTGTGTGTGTGTGTGTGTGTGTGTGTGTGTGCAATCACAGGAAATTCATTTCATTCAAATCTCCATGTTTTCTACATTCTTGTTTTCTCAGTGCATTATCCTGAGACTGAAATATTGTTAGGAAAATTGTTAGATCTCAAGAAACTTGACTTCTTCGAGTAGGCTCTGAAGCACTTGAAAGTCTGCACCAGCGATAACTGTGTATGTTTACCAGTGAGCCAGGTTTTGGAGAGTATTGATTAGCAAATAAAAAGCCCAAGAGAACACGTCTAAGCCTATCTGAAGAAAGCCTGGGAGCTCTTTAGACCAGCTGTATGTATTGATAATGGGCATAAATGGAGCCATATTTTCCCTGATCTCTCCATGTGCCACATTCTGTCTGCTTCTAGAGCAAACACAACATGCCAACAAGCCAGAGTTCACTTTAATTAGATGAAACATGTGTTTCGTTTGAGAACAATAAGTCCTTGTACATTTGCATGACAATGCTTCCTAATTTTGTTTGGCTTAATTCATTTTTAATGGCCAAGGCAATGTAGCCTGATTACACCGCTAATGTATCTGCTGTAGCAGCACCTTTTGGGAGCCCTATTGTATCAAATAGCTCCATCCTTAAAAGTTATTCAGGAGTGTGATTAACCCTTATGACTTTTTATTGTGTATGAGTTTTCCCTACAGGAGTCAAATCTAAACTCATTTTTGTTGAGGAATTACTGGCCCTTCTTTGTCTGGCCTAGATTGAAAGGAACAAACGATGCTTGTATGGACCTCAGGTCCTCTCGAGACACTTCGGTGTGGGATTAAAGGCAGAGGCAGCTAAATGATATTGCTCACTTTATAGTTATGCTTTCGGTGCTTAATATGGAGAGGTATTTTCTGAGTTATGTAACAGTTAAGTTCCTGCAGCATCAGTTTACCAGCAAAAGCAACACAAAACGATTGCTTGCTATCCATCCAAGCGTTACTTTTTTCCTTTCTGGATCAGTAAGGAGTAAGTGAGAAAAGAAAAAGAACTCACATGGTTTGGGACTAGGCCCCATAATTGGTAGGTTTGAATCCCAGCTTAGTAGGTAGCCCTGATGTACCCTTGAGCAGGGTACCATCCCCTTCAATGCTCCCTGTGTGCCTTTAATAGCTGCACATGTGTATGGATGAAATGCAGAGAATGGGTTTCCGTAGTGTCTCATTGTATGCTGTGCTGTGTGTCACAGACAAATAGTCACTTTCACTTCACATTGTTATTTTCACATTTTGCACAGTAATTCTTTACTTGCCATGCGATATGTATCACAAATACCAAAAAGCAGATAAATGGGTGCAGTTAGAAATCATGAGACAACTGCTCTATTCAAATTCCTCCAAGTCCCTCTTATAGTCACCAAAAGGAATTGGATTGGGCATAGGTATTCAACCACAGGAGCTCTGTGTTGTATCATGCTGTCCAGTAATTAATCACTTACATTTTATTTGCTATGCAAACATTATAATATAGACATACATCTATAGTTGATATTAGCCCAATGAGCAAATGTATTGTTCATTTTATATATTATATTTTATATATATATATATATATATATATATATATATATATATATGCTTATAAGCACACAGTCTGTAGGCAGTGTTTGTGGACAGAAGCATTTTTTCCTCATGCATTTGCAAATGTGGGTCACACAAAAAGTGGGAGAACTGAACAAAATGGGTGGATATATTGACAGCTGGTTGATTTTACATTTTACTTGACTTCCTCAAGTTTGAGCAACTTGCAGTGGCTGGTTTTGTGCCAGCTTTCCTTACACTTTTGAAACCAGACTTACATTTCTATTGGGGTCTCAAAAGACATGTAGTTTCACTCAGTTGTTATAACTTTTCATAAAGTCCCAGGATGTGCATCAGATGTCAATCTACCAGTCATAACATTAAAAGTACATGTGCATTATTCTGTAGTTCCCCCTTATCCCACCTAAATACCCAGACCTGAAGCCTCTACGGATCTTACAAGTTTAACCAGTACATCCAACACATTTACATTTACAGCATTTAGCTGACGCTCTTAAATTTACATTTACATTTACGGCATTTAGCAGACGCTCTTATCCAGAGCGACTCACATTCCTTAACTGCAGGGACAGGCCACCTGGAGCAAGTTGGGGTTAAGGGTCTTACTCAGGAACCCAATGATGGTGGTGCTGGAGGTGGGATTCAAACCTCCTACCTCTTGGTCTGTAAGCGAGTATCCTACCACTAGACCACCAGCACCCCATCACCCCCTTGATTGCACTCTTTAGAGGCCAAGTCAACACCTTGCACTCTTTTCCATGTTTCTGCTGCTGCCGTGAAGGGCTTAGACTGATCTGGAACAATGCTTAGGGAGGTGATGTATGTCGAATTTACATCCAAATGCATGCCAGGCCCTATGCATTCTTATACAAAGTAGCCCAGATATTTATGCTACCTCAGCTGGTTTACCTTCATCCCATAGTGCATCCTGGTGCCACCTCTTTCCCAAGTAAGCAATGCCCAAGCACTTGGCTGTCCACATGATTTATCAGGCAAGGTCACTTTCTTCCATTGCTCTAGGGGCCATTCTATACACTCTGTGAGACTCTTTCTGCCTGGTCTCCAGGTCTGCAGTGAAATACACTGCAAGCAGCAAGGCACAGTGTGTTTTGACACCTTTCTATCATAGCAATCTTTAACTTCTGCAGGGGTCTGTGCCACAGTAGCACTACAGTATGGCTGTACAAAGCAAACAATTTTTTTACTCCTCTTTTGAAACAATAAGCCTTGGGCGACCATGACCTAGTGGTCAGTCTATGGATTGTCATTCCTTGGGCTACTTTTGGTAGGTACTAACCACTGCATAAGCAAGAACACCCTACAAGATCTATTGACTAGACATCCCAATCTGACCTGATATTTTCCCTGATTACAACTCACCATCTTCAGTTACTAACTGATAATTGCTGCCTACTATGCAATAGCAGGCGCTACTGTAACAAAGTAAAGGTTTTTCACACCTGTTGGTAGCCTTAATACTGTGGCTGATATGTGTGTGAAGAGCAATATAATACTTGTAGAATTGTTCGGTGAGAAAGATTTGAAACTGCTCTTTGTCACAGACTTTTAAATGAACTGAGTTTGTTGATGACTTCAACCCTCGTCCCCATGAGTCCAGTTAGGGACCAGCGCTTTGCGCAACTTGTTTGATAAGCAGCAGCCATAACTTTTGGCACAGCTTAGACACGTATTACAGTCGCATCAATGCACATTTTACATTAGCACTCATGTGGCCCAATGTGTATGTGCGATTGAGCATTTCTCGTATACAAAGATTTAAGCTTTTGAGACTGGGTCAGAATAAAGAGCTTTCACAGTGCCACTGTGGGCAAAATCCCATGCTACCCCATTTCTCTCCTTTAATGAAGCCCCTCCAGTTCCATAAGCTGCATTCGAATCCAGGACAGGATGATGGATCACACTGATCACTGACCTTTTTTATGAGGGTGTCCTGTGCCATTTCCATATTCTCACACACTACCCTGAGCAAATCTCTTAAAGGTAGCAAAGTACTGTGGTGAAGCAGGTAATTTAGCTGTGGCTGACTGTAGATGTGCAGGATCAAATGAAAGGATTTCTGTGAAAAAGAAGCAGCTCTAGCGGGGGTTCTTGCCTGGTGTATATGTGTGCGTAAGGTTACATTTCCTACAAAAAACGGAAGTGCTTTGATGATAATGGTAAAGTCTATTCTGACATTTTCTTTTCCTGATTTGAATTCATTCATATGTTTTTGCTGACTTAATGGCTGAATAGTCACAAGTATATATCTTTTGGATTTTCTTTTTCAGGAAGGACTTCTAGTCAATCGAAAAAATTACCGTAAACTGAATAAAGTTAATATTGGCTGCTTGCGATGGATCCATTTGATTGTCTCCCTTACCTATATGAGCAAAAACCAATATCCCTGTTTCTATCCCCACCTCTTTATTTTTCATTGGATATTATGTTGTATATTGAAATTCTCCCTGGAAATAGTTAACCAACATTTTCAAACGTAATGAAGCAGTCAAAAATGTGCACAAACATAAAGATATTTAATGTCCAAAGTTCACTTCATTAGCTTTGGAGTTACAAGACTAATGTAACTAACAACAAAAGCTTGTGTCTTTAATTAGCGTTGTGCAAACTACATGTCCAAACCACCACACAGCGTCAAATCCACATGCGCAATTAAATTTGAGGTTATTTCACAATGTGGCACAGTTTGAAACAAGTATGTGATGATTTCATGCAGCTTGCATAAAGGTAATTTTTTTTTGGCCAACCTGTCACTGTGGTGTTTTTTTTTTTGTTGTTGTTGTTGTTGTTTGTTTGTTTTTTAATTGTATACAAAATAGCACATTTAATAAATTTGCTAACATAGATTTTTAAGTGATGCCATATACAATCCCCTCCAAAAGTAATGGAACAGCAAGGCCCATTGGTTTGTTCTTACTATGCACTGAAGATCAAAAGATTTCAGCTTTTATTTTATCTAGATATGTTCACTCGCTTAGAACATAGTATTTTGTATTTTTTCAGGTCAGCAGATGTGTTGGAACATGCTTGGTGTTACACAGGCACATCCTGTTTGATTCATTGTTTAAAATATAAATAGCTCTTCACATCTACTCTCAGCTGAAGCGTTTGGGTTTGGTTTCTCCTTTAATGACTGCATTTGTTGTTAAAAAGATGAAAACCCACAAGAAGACAAGGAAGCTGAGCTGAGAGCATTTCTCAAATATTGGGCACACCCAGTCCCACAATTTGGAATGTCCTGAAACTGATGGAAACCACTGGTGTACTAACCAATTGACTTCAAACCAGTTGGTCAGGGAAAACAGCTGATGACGGACAAATTGTGAGAGCGGTGAACAACAAAACAACAGTCAGTGACATCATGAAAACCTCCATGAAACCTCCACAGGAAAAAAGAAGTGAAACTATTGCAATCCACTGCTCAAGAAATGGGTATAGAGACCATACCACTAAACTTAAACATCTCAGCATGACTGAAAATGAATTTTATCTGCTGAAGATGAGTCTGAAGAGATACCCTACAGAATAAAATTGCAGTGGTGGCTTAGTGGCTAGGGACTGGGCACCATAATACATTTGTGGGTTTGAGTCCCAGACCAGCAGGTTGCTCTGAGGTACCCTTAAGCTAGGTACAGTGCCCACCACTGCTCCCTGGGTGCTGTATATGGCTGTGTTGTGGGTTAAAAGCAGAGAGGAATTTGAATGTGTGCTGTGGGGTTCACAATGACAAAATAGTCACTTTCACTTTCGCTCACTATATCTTAAGTGTATACTTTGACTTCTTCTGTACTGTTAATGAACAGCTGCCAGTCTGAGCGAAACTCAGCAAGTCACAAAAACTTGAACTGAAGTGTCCTGCACTGCCCCATTTAAGCCTGTCTGCTGTTTCGAATGTGTGTCTCTCTCACTTTGGCCTTCTTCCTGTGGAGGCATCAGAACAGGTCAAGCAGAAAAGCACTGTTTGAGAAGGAGCTCTACATGGGTGCACAACCTGTCAGAGAGCAGTGGAGGAGCAGCTCCTTGGCAAAGCTGCTGCCGAGACATTGGCTCCGTCATCATGCTGGTGAATAAGGTCAGTGCTGTCGGCCACGCAAAGCCGCTATGCCTGCATGCTGCAGTCTGCCTGATTGGCTCTGGCATACAGAGGCCTCTGGAGTCTGAGCAGGAGGGGTTCAGCACCCCTTTCATGTGGCTGTTGGGGTAGAGAAGGGCCATCTTTGGAGGCTAAAAATCAAGGGCAGTCATAAAGGGAAACAACAGTGAACTGCATTCGTGCAATGGTGATGAAAAGTATTTCTTTTTTACTATCCCCCCCCCCCAAGTATCTTACAATTAGCATCCCACCAAAATCACAGACTGAAATGATAATAAAATGTAGGCTAAAATATGTGCCACAAAAAATCAGACAAGAGCAGAGGAAGGCTGGTAATCCAGAGCAATGATTTTTGTTATGTTTGGTTATGGATTTGCAAAACTAATAATGTTTTATTTTAAATTAAAGTGCATCAAATAAAGCAGGAAGGGGACTTTTAGTTCCTATGCAACAAGTTAGTCAGAATTTTTTTTGGTCATTTTTACATTTGCACTTTTGTTTTTGTATTTTTGCCCAGGGACCTTTGATTTATCTTCAGTTATTAATTTACATAAATAATACCTGTGCATGAGGGTCCTGAGTGGCACCACTGCTGCTGTCCATTAGCCAGTTCATTAGTAAATTGTGATAATGAATTAAATTATGTTGGGTTATATTTTGCATTTTTACTCTACTTACCTTTTTTTTCAGAATTTCAACAATGAATAAGTCCTTGTGTGTTGTTCCATTTCCTGCTACTTAAAATTAACAGTGATTACACATCACTAGGCAGCGGTGGCCTAGTGATTAGGGCGTTAGCCGCATGATCGGAGGATCGGGGGTTCAAACCCCTTCCCAATAGGTTGCCCTGAGGTACCCTTGAGCAAGGTGCCGTTCCCATTACTGCTCCCCGGGGGCTTTCAATAGCTGCCCACTGCTGCACGGGTTTGAGTGTGCATGGGTTAAATGCAGAGGTCCAATTTCGTTGTGGTTCATGTGTGCTGTGCCGTGACCTCGCAATGACAAGGGTTTTCACTTCACTTTTCACTTATCTGGTCTGTCGTGGTCCATGTGTAGTTCGTGTAGGTTGTGTGGCTACATTTTCAGTGAACATCAGCTGCCACTCAAACTCTACAAACAGTTTTGTTCAAATTGTCATATTCATTTGTTTAATTCCATCTTTATACATTTCCATTCTGCAATACTCCAAAGACATTAGAATTCTGTCTAATGTCTAACATTTTGACCCCTGTTGCAGGCCTGGAAGGATTAAATTATAAGAATTTCTTTTTTTTGCTCTTTTTCTCCTTCTGAAAGTACTACTTTTGATCATTTTTAGCTGAACAATTTTCAGTTGCAAAAATTTTATTCAAGTGTTACTTATTACCGATTTCCACATTCAGCCTGAAAGTGCCCCATTGTGCAGCATTAACCGGTCTGAGGTTGTGAAGAAAAGTTTAGTTTCCTCTGAAGCCGACCTTCCACATCTTTTTAAACTGCTGCTTCAATGGTGCCACAGCTGAAAACCTGCAGAAAAAAGAGAGCCAGCTTTTAGGTTGCTAAAGCCACGGCATCCCATTCAGACAGAAAGACACTGACCCGCGTGCCTCGGTCCCCAAAACCTTATTTTCTTGTATGTGATATTTTGTATGTTTGCACCACTGTTACTCACGTAACCTAATGCAGTTTTTTTTTTTTTTTTTGCTTTTTTTTTTTTGGTTTAGGAAGCACAAACTTACTTTCCCTTCCCATAACTGCTGGCATCATCTGATGAGGGAGTCCTAGTTAATGAGTAGAAATGGAGACAGCTCGATCAGTCGGTAATTAAAGAAAATAAGAATATCTGTGCTTGAATATGAATTTAATTTGCTCTTCCCATCTTCCCCTCTGTTCTGTTTTCAGCTGGAAATATCAGTTCAAATGTTTAGTAGAACAGAATACACTTATCACAAGCTGCAATACAAACGCACACACATACGATAGATAAACAGTTAATTGAAGATAATTGTAGACTTTCTTCTGACAGTTCATGAAATCCTCACAAGGTTTGTTCAGCTGTGTACATGTGTGCATGTGTGTATGCACTAAGCGAAATTTCCCCCTGATCCCTGTGACATATGTTCGGCAATTTTAGAAAGTCAAATTGTTGGAAAGCATTTACATTTACATTTACGGCGTTTAGCAGACGCTCTTATCCAGAGTGACTTCCATGTCCTCATTACAGGGACAGTCCCCCTGGAGACACTCAGGGTTAAGGGTCTTGCTCAGGGACCCAGTGGTGGTAGTGCCAGAGGTGGGATTCGAACCGGGAACCTCTTGACCCAGAGGTCCGTAGGCAAGTACCCCACCCTCAAAGCAGGCTACTGATCATAAAATAAAATAGCTGTTTATAGTGTGCATGGCAAAATATCATTAGAGTGTGCAATATTGGAAAAGTGTCAGAGGTTTTGGTGGCGAACATGACTGAATTGACCGTGAAAAATGTTTCTAGAGAGAGGGCAATTTGAGGAAATTTATTGGCCAACCTCTTATCTTTACGTTCATGTTAAGGCCTATGGCCCTGAGATGCTGGCGGGGAATCTTCCAGCTTATTCTTCTATTTATGGTAAATTCACTTTGGTAAGTTTAGCTGCTCGAACAACCATTACATGCTATCATCTCGCTTTAGTTTGGAAAGGTTAACACAGCAGAGATCAATGTATAAAATGCAGTGCTAAAAGATCTGATAGAATTTTAGACCAAGCTCTGATTGAGGACAGCGTACCATTCGCACAGCAGATGTGATTTCAATATTTAGATCTGTTACCACTGCAGGAAAAGAATGAGAGGCTTAAGAAATGCACAATGGCAAACTATAAGATAAAGATTTGCTTCTGATATTTTGGACTTAAACTTGCATTTATTTATTTTTTCCTGTAAACAAACACTATGGTGCTACGTTAAAGCGTATATTGCCTGTGAGCAGTTGAGTTTGAATAAGTCATTCAGAACAGATTTGGAGATAAAATAATAGATTTACAAAGCATTCAATTTTGGATTTAGTCTAATCCTTCCCACTTGATTTGTTTAGATGGAAGCTCTTGTAGGTGTGTGCATGGCTCCGCGAACACAAATCCAATTACGGACAAATAGATCATCGCAGAGAGCTCTGTGAATTATAAAAATGTGGCCTCTATTTTGAACGATAGGCTGCTATGTCTGGCCCTTTTAATTATCCTTCATGTAAAATGTTTTAATGTTCTTTAAATGTGGTGATTTGTATTATATAACCTTACCTCCAAACTAAAAATAAAGGTGCCAGAATGGATTTTTTTGTATGATGTCATAGACTAAAGCACAAGAGGCAGTGCAACAGGGACCGATAGTAAGTGCATAAAATCCCTTACCTCTCATGAAATCCCTCTAATGCATGGCCTCATGTGGCGCATTGCTTTAATAAGAACAGCATTAATGGTTTGAACCTACATTTCTTCTCCGTAAATAAATTATCAATAATAATTGTGATAAACAGATCCTCTTTACACAAATGTAGTTTAGAGTATGTCATTGTTGCCAAGCAACCACGGACTGCTGAAAGAGGATGAAAAGGCCAGATGCCCATCATTATATATTGCAGTGATTTCGTAGCCTAACTTTTGGTCACGTTACAATACAGCACTAGGTAATACACTGCTCTGCTCACTAAATTACTACCACAAATGTCAAATCCTTTTTTCACACTCTGGGGTTCAACCTCAGATGGTTTTTTCTTTTTGTGCAATATTTGGAAAAGAAAATTCTGTGTTTTCACCCGGATGAATAATAACATATTCTACAATATTGCATCATATATTATATATAACATATAATATGCCTAAGAAAGAATCGTTTTGGACTCGAAACAAATAGTGCATGATTTGCTTGCTGAAGCCAGGACTTCATAACAAAGTGCATCATATAGGGAGAAGGGCGAAATGTAGTATTTGAAATTCACTGCGGTATAAGTGATATCTACATACACCATATACAGCTGAAGCCTGTAGGACATTTGAAAGCGAAAGTGAAAGTGACGACCCTTGTCAATGCGAGGTCTCAGCACAGCAAACAGTGAACCACAACGAAATTGGACCTCTGCATTTAACGCATGCACACATACACCGTGCAGCAGTGGGCAGCTATTGAAAGCGCCCGGGGAGCAGTGACGGGGACGGTACCTTGCTCAAGGGTACCTCAGGGCAACCTACTTGTGAGGGAATCGAACCCCCAATCTTCCGATGTGGGGGCAACTCCCTCAGCACTAGGCCACCGCTGCCCTTTACTTTACAGTCTTACAGAGATTTCTATAGTTCTATAGTACTTTCATTTGAAAATGAACGTTAATGGATCATTTCTTGCTAAGAAAAATTGTCAGCTCCTCAAATTAAACAAAACCGGCTTCATATTTCATCTGTGGGTTCATTTCAGTGATCCATTCGAGCAGCATAACACTTAAAGAGTTTTTCCATTCAAAACACAGCGGTCTGTAGTGTCTTGATTTGTGAACTGGTGTGGCGAAGTGATCATGGCTGTTTATATGTTGAGCACTTTAAAAGGGCTACGAATACATTTGATTCAGTCAGATTTTAGGACTGCAGCAATCAGTTTTAATAGAAGAATTTTGATTCTCTAATGATTGTTTCAGTGCACTTTTCATTCTGAACGCACTTTTGTAAATGAAATGCATGACTGTGATTATCCTTTTTAAAAAACCTTGAGCATTTGAAGTACACTTAAACGGATAAAGAAAATGGTTTAGGGAGGCTGTTCTCACATTTTGCCTTGTCTGTATCTGTTTACTGTCCTCATGTGCTCTGTCCATATGTCTTTGTTTTGTTATGTTCTAATCACACCTTCCCCTCACCTTCGTCACGCCTTTGTGTTATCTTTATCACCTGCATCCTGTTCTCGGCTTATGTCTCTTTTTTCAGCAGAGCCTTGTCCCGTTTGCTGTAAAAGCCCTTGTGTTTGTATCCGTCTACACTTTTGGTTTCCTGTGTTATTTTATGTCTTGTTTACCTTGTTATTCTGTGTCCTTAATTATAGTATTTTCTTTTAGTTTGTCATGTTAATGTGTTTTCTCAGACTGCAAAAGCCTTAAGCAAGTAGCCCAATGCTTTGGCACACCATGAATCACACTGGACTGAAAAACTACATTTGATATTTTCAATTACTTGAAAATGGTTTCAAGCCACTTATGTGGAGGATCAAAATGATTACGTAACATGGGCTTTGATACAGGCAAACTATATTTACCAGGGATGGAAAATGCTGGTCATTACCACTGTTCTACATACCGCAGGCTGCGAGAACAGTATTTCTTAGTATGACAGTCATTCTGGCCTTTAAAAGTTCAATATAGTTTTGTTTCCTGTGCTTTTACTACTCACTTGTCTATTCAACTAATAACACGATGAAAAAGATATTTATGTCTCGTTTGGGTTTATCTGCTCTTTGGCTAGAGCGGCTGTGAATGAATGGAGCATCCATATGAAAATCCAGCTTTTTAAAAATAAGATCCCAGCTTAACTACTTAGACTGATGTTTACCAACACCCACAGGGCAGAAATGGCTTCTCAGTTTGAAGCCTCATTTACTAGTGGAGCCATGTGAGAAAACACCTGCACAAGTTTTTTTTTTTTTTTGGTTGTTTTGTTTTGTTTGTTAAAGAGGAATGAATGTCACATCATTCGTTTTGAAATAAAACTTTCTTCAGTTGCTATAGTTAGCTGGTTCTTGGCTGGTTCTTATTAAAAACTTTCCAGATGATCCTGAGAACCAAACAAACAAATGGGATAAGGGAAGAGTTGTCTTAGTATTAGATTAGAGATCAATTTTAACTTGAATTTTACTTCTAATAAATTCTAAATTGTGAACTCTTGGCATACTTCATTCAGTCGTGTTTTCAGTATAAAGAGTGATCAAGGTTATATCAGGGCTAGGATCAGGAATAGTCAGAATAAGGACAATAATTAAGACTGAAGAAGTGACATTCCCTCATAATCTGACATGTTGAGATCACCTCAGGCACTGAAAAGATCATTCCAGCAATGTCACCTTGGGACCTGCATCTGCTTAACCATATGCTCGTCTGTAGTTGTTTTTTGGCAATGAGCTGTGCTCCTTCCAGTTTCTCTATGGGAGGCAGAGGTCCACTTAGGATTACTCACCTGAAGCACCCCCTTTTGCAGCATGAGAGAACACTCCTGATGAAATATGAACACAATTATATTCTACGCTTCTAGCAAATTACAAAAAAAAACCAAAAAAACATGCAGACTGGGCTAGTTTTATTTACGTTGAGATAAATGTAAAACAACATAAACCACTGATTTAATCAGCTTGGGGATGCAAGCAAGTTCTTGTTCAAGTTATTACTGCAAACTTTTCATCTATGCGCCAATGGGCCTTTTGTATCAGATGATCACTCTGATAGCACTTATACTGAAAAAAGCAATCTATAACATGGCCTAAAGGTCTTGACCATTCATGGATGAAAAGTTTGCAGAATTCGAAAAGCATCAAAAAAGTGGCAAAACACCTGCAGGATATTTTTTGCAATGCCCTCCCTGCACAGCGACTTCAGCCTCTGCTGGGTTAGGCAGCGCTCGGCATTGAGCTTGCAGCAGCTGTTCAATGGCTGTTCCTGGGCATCAGCTGGCTGTTTTTGCCAAATCCTTTCTTACAGAAAAGGCTCCACAAAACACCATGGAAATTAATTAGTGTTGATTTACATTAGCATATTCTAAGGTCCTACGTGGGTTGTGAGCTTTATAGTTTATAGTTTAATTTTTTAAGAGTCCAAGGAATTGCACTGAAAAAAGAAGCTAATTAATTTTTTTACTGCAGCCCTCACTTATGTACAGATTATTTCACATAAATTACTACTAAAACACAAAATGAAACCATTAAAGTTAGCACTTTGTGGCTCAGTGTGAGTGTGGGAGTGTATTTGCATTGTTAGTGCAGTGAGATATAGCATGCAGGTATAGCATGATTTTACTGCTGTGTTATGGCCTGTAAAAAGCGGCAGCCGGCTTATAACTCAGTTCATAGCATGTTGGAGGCTCATTAACTGAATTAGTGAAGTGGACAGTCGATGACCTCTCGAAACAGACCAAAAGATTAATGTTATTATCAGACCTCGCCAGAATTAATATCATTTGTTAATGTTTTCCTTTCAAAGTAATATATGACCCAGTTATTCCATCTCGTAACTGGTCAAATTAAGTGAGTAGAATGCTAAAGTTGATATACAATAGCTCTTCGCCTGCAGTTCAATCCAGGAAGCTATGCTCACTTGCAGTAGTTTTAGCTGAGCTACAACATATCTGTTAAAACAGAACAGCTTCATAGTAAATCTAACCTGTGGAGCCATTTTTTCATACTTTAAATTTGCAGTCCTCCATTAGCAGTCATGCTGAATGAATGGCAATCTAAAAAAAACTGAAACAACATTTTAGTTTCAAGAGCTTTTTCTTTACTTCAAGTGATTTTTACAATGCACTGTACTTAGACCTGATTAAATATCCATCCATCCATCCATCCATCCATCCATCCATCCTTCCATCTGAGCTGCTTATTCTAACTATGATCATGTGGGGGTTGTGGAGGTGCTGGAGCCTGTCCCAAAATTCACAAGGAAAAACTCCCTGGACAGCTTGCCATTCCCTCTCCAGGCAGATGCACAGACAAAAACACTCCCACACACACACATCTTGATTTAGTATCTTCAGTCCACTTGAACCCAGAAATTGCTTGCTGTGAGGGGACATCGTGTTACTCATTGTGCCGCCCCTGCCTTCATATACTCACTCACTTCCTCCCTCCCTCCCTCCCTCACTCACTTCCTGCTTCACTCACTCACTCACTCACTCACTCACTCACTCACTCACTCACTCACTTCCTCCCTCCCTCCCTTCCTCACTTCCTGCCTCACTCACTCACTCACTCACTCACTTCCTGCATCACTCACTCACTCCCTCACTCCCTCACTCCCTCACTCACCTCCTGCCTCACTCAATCACTCACTCCCTCACTCACTCACTTCCTCCCTCCCTCACTCACTCACTCACTTCCTTCCTCCCTCCCTCCCTCACTCACTTCCTCCTTCCCTCCCTCCCTCCCTCACTCACTCACTCACTCACTCACTCACTCACTCACTCATTCACTCACTCACTCATTACTGTAACCACTTATACTGAGTATACACTTCAAGTCCATTCCTTGTTTTGAGAAGATTGATGCATTTCACAGAAGACCTCAGATCCATCAGAAGAGGTGTTTTCTTCTACGTGCATCATAATGACACAATCACTAATTCCCCTGGCAGGTGTTCCTTTCCTACAGAAGGGATCTATGATGTTGCTGGAGTGCTTTTACAAATATGTTGCAGCAGCACTAGAGGTATTAGTAGACAAAAATTTTGGAAGCACCATGTTGATTCTCAACAGATATCTAGCTGGAAGTCTAGAAAGTGTCTAGGATAAAAGTCATTTCAGTGACAAGTGCTGACAGCGAAGGGATTTTTCTTTCCGAACAATGCATGAACCTGTCAATTAAACCTGATGTCGGGTGGGTCTTGTTTGTTGGATGGTTGTACATGTGTAAGAGCCTTCTTGAAGAACATGCTTAAAATTTAAATGTATGTCATGATCACATTTGCTCTAAGACTAAAAAATGTGCCGGTTGAACCTATATTCGAAGCATGTCAAAACTTCAATTTATGTTATTTGTAGCTTGTTAAAACACCACTGCTGAGTGAAAAAGAGGGCATATAAACAGAGCACATCCAAGGAGGATGAAACATTCTGTGCACTTTTGTAAGTTCTTTCACTTCTGCATGTGAACCAAGTTTTTCCAAAATTACATAAAATATGTCCATATTTATCTTTCAAGATCATGCAGTCTTTTTATTAGGAAATATTTTTCAATAGTATAATCCTTTGTAAAATTAAGTTATTAACAACCTGAATCTAATATAAATATATTGTCTCACGTTATATATTATAATTATGTATTATATTATATATTATTATTGTCCCTTATTACCTCCAAGCCATTATGTAAAGCCTACGGAGATGGGTTCAACCGCTGCACCTTAGTGACAGCTCTCTGTCGTGCCCCTCTGTGATGCAAATGGCTTATTATTGTCATCCAAACACCCATAAACACCATGCCAGGTGATACACCTCCATCCCATCTGCCATCCAAATGGATCACCGTATGCTAGATAACTTGTCACCTCTCATTTCTGCCTATGCCTTGCCAAACACCTGTAGGCATAAACCAAGGGCACCTTTCAGCTCTCTGCCAGACATACTGAAAGCAAGGGCTAACATTCAGGAATCAATTAATCATTCACGTCCGCAAGCCTCACTCCCAATGGACATCACTATATCTGTTATAGAGAGAAGGCTTTAGAGTCACCAGAACATTCATAAAGATGTGATCTGCTTAACAGGGCTACTGTATTACAGGGCAAACTGTAGTGTGGTTAGTCTATGTGTGAAACAGTAGTGATTCTTTTAAAAGTTCAAAGAGAAACTCACACAGGGAAGTTTGACATATGAGTGGATACTGTATTCAAGGTACTGCAGCAAAACTTTGCTGAAGGCCTTTCATGGCCAGACCATAATTTATTCACGCTTGAACTGTTACAGTATTTAAGCTTCAGTGACATTAATATTGGTATAGACTTGGCCTATTCATCTATTTCACATAGAACCTGTTATGCCTTCATACCTCAGGGACGATCTTTGGCACAGGCCAGCAAGGGTGAAGTAGAAAAGATGTACAGGCCAAAGATTCTAAAGGTTCTGAGGAAGGACCTTCTCCTCACTGCTGTTTCACTGTTATGAATGAAAGCATGCTTTCATTGTTTGTTCTGAATTTAATTGGTGCAAAAATCTGAAGCGTTAGGTTGCAAGAAACAAGGTAATATAGTTTAAATGACTATGCTCACAGTTACTGGCTTTTTAAAGATCGTGCTACTTACATTGCTCATATTCAGAAGTGGCAGCAACATAACAGAGCAACTGCAGAATTTTCAGACATCTATATTTTCTCAGGTATTTATTTTTCTGACATTTTACTTTTGCTCTTAAGATTTAAAACAAACAAACAAACTATACTTTTGACACTTTTTTTTTTCAATACGCACTCATTACTTTTAATGTTTTTTTGATTTTTTCCACATCAAGACGGATAAATCAAAGCACCCACCACTGCATAACAGGCTTAATAAGATATAAATAACAAGACAACACTTAAAAGAGAAAAAAGGAATACTCGACCATGGGAGGAACGCTGTGTGATGTCTCTGAAGGATGAACTAATGGAGACATGGATGAAAGTGAAGCAGAGAAGTTCAGGTGAATTATCTTCAGTAGATAATTTTTTGTTGTTGTATTAAATGTTAAATTGGTTAAACAGTCAACGTAATGATGTTACTATGCTGAGAGATCCAGTTTGCTTTGCACAGAAATAGCAATGTTGGGCAGATTTCCACACCTGTACCTTTAATTTTTATTTGAGAAAGTCTTTTTCACACAGGCATCTTCTACGTTTACTTTATACTTTTGCCATTTCTACTACTATATAAAAGAACACAATTATTTATTATACATTATAAGCATTTCTCTGAATTCGGACTGAATATGAACAGTGCAGAGCGAGTGAGAAGCTCTCTTCTTCTGTAAACTCTGCAATCAACATGGCAAACCATCTAATCATGCTAATATTAAACTGGGGATGAAAAATGAATGTGAGAGGGTAGAGCGAGAACTTCACCTTTAAAGGTCAGACTTGATTTTCCTTCAGAATCAGCCAGCTTTTCACTTTATTCATAAAGACTTTAGTTTCAAGGTGGCTGTTTTTGAGCTGACTAGATTTTTGCATTGCCAGATAGCAGACATTTTATTCAGTCCAGAATAACTCCCTTCTTCAGAGCAGAAACATGAATAGGACATGCCTTTTACATGTTGACTGAAATTGGCTTTTAAAAGAACGCTTGTTTTTCTCCTCGTACTTCCCATTCTGTACATCTTTCTTTGGCATCAGGAGATCACTGTTTTCCAGGAAATAATCCATAAAGAAATCCCATCAGAATTTGATGGAAGTATTGAGTCATTTTTAATGGTTACTGGTAACTTCAACAAAGCTGGGAACCAGTAAAACCATATCTGCTTGACACAGTGGATCGATCAGCTCCAGCTCACTAGGGCTGAGTAGTTCTCAACACCATTTTGGGAAATGTAGTGACAAAGAAAACTGAATCTACCTGTGTGTGTGTTGTGTGTGTGAGTGTGTGTGTGTGTGTGTGTGAGTGTTTGTGTAAAAGTGTTGATTAATTTACTTCTCCTGAAACAATCTAAATGCAAATTGGACCTCTCTCTATCTGTATGTTCCAGGACATAATGAGGTTTGAATTCAAATAGCCTTCTTTTGCGTTTCATCCACTTGGAGAAGAAGTTAAAATTTAGGGGAAGACTTTGCCATAGAAAAAAAGAAGCTAATGCCAAGGAGACCCCGTTGATCAGACACATGCAGAGAGACACTTCTGGACATATTGAACATGTTGAAACTCTTGCCTCTAATGAGTGTATGTAGATCTCACTCATGAAAATTGACTCTTTTTTGAATGCTGTTAATATGGTTTGTTTCCGTTTGCTGCTCTGCTGCTACCTGTTGCCCTTTCTAATACACTGGAGGGCAGAGAGATGTGCTGTGCTTTCTTTCCATTCGGTACTCAAGGCAAACTACTGAAAAAAACTATCACCCTTTACTCATTCACCCTCCATCCTTTTAATGTATGCTTGACAAGGTCACGTCCAATATTTCGCCAGTTTTCACCTGTGTACTATTTCTCTAAAGAACCTCTTAAATGTGTGGATGTGAATGACTATGAGTCTCAACCTCTGATTTCAGTATTCAGGCCACAACTAAAACGTCACCTCTGCTGTTACACCCGGCTTGACCGCTCTAGGATCGATGATCCTGAGGGCCATATGAGGAACCAAGTAAGCTGCACCGAAAGAAGGAGAGGCAGTCCGTCTAACTGATACAAATAAAGCTAAATGTCAGACACACTGTTAACATGCACAGACAGATAATCCCGAGATGTAATACAGTGAGAGGTTGACATTTCTTAAAATTGATTTTCTTTGAGGAAGGTAAGGGCATGCACAAAACCAAATCTGACGGTTCTGTTTTTGGTGTAAATATATGCTACAGACTTTTACACTGCTACCCAGGTGGGCATAAGTTAACATAAATTCCAATTCCACAGCAGTAGCTGTCTTGTAAAAAGAAACAAACAGCAAAAACAAAAAAAATACAAAATCGTCCACAGCCCTAACAGCCACAGATGTCAGAACATTGAACAAATGCACACAAACCAAATTAACATACCTCTGAACAGCATGATTATAGAACGAGGATATTTACGATAATTGTAAATTGTTCAATTACAAAAGAAAATAAAGCACTCAGGTGGACATGGCAATAAAAAAGTATTAAAACGGACTTTCCACACATCACTCCCTCGCAAATGCTTTGCTTTCACTCGCAATAGTTTTAATTCCCTCTCAAACGTCTTACATTCTTTTGTAGAATGAATCATTTCTTGTGTAACTTTAGTTTAGACTCACAGCCCATTAAAATGTTTTCAGGAGTTTATTCAGCAACTGCAACAGGTGATTTGAGGGGCAATGCGGGCAGTTTTACTGATCAGATCATGGCCTGACCCCCTCCCCAACTATATTTTACACTCTCAAATCAACAAATGACCAAACATATATCTATCAGTATATATATATATATATATATATATATATATATATATATATATATATATATATATATCAATCAACATTTCAACATATCAGAAAAAAAGAAAAAAATCTTCAAAAACTCTCCATAGATTATAATAACAAGCTGTCCTCTTTTTTCCTTATTGTTGAAATTAAAAATAAAATATGTCTCAATAAATAAATACATGTAAAAAACTCAATAAATAAAGATATATTTTAGTCTTGCATACAGCAAAACATGTTTCATGAAAAAAATCATTTGCAAGAAAAATATTTTATTACATTTTAATTAAGAATTGAATGCAATTTTAATACGTTTTGCCATAAACCTTTGAGTCTCTGTAAGAAAATGTACTTAGACCGAAGCCTGTAAATAACACTTTAGCAAATACTCTATGAGCCCAATGTACTAAGCCTTTTTCAGCAGTTCAGGCTCAATGCAATCCGCCCACATGTTATAGACAAATGCAGTGCACAAGCTTTTATGAGCTGTGTGGTAAAGTACAACATCAATTTCTGTTCCTTACGCATACACTGTGTGCACAACTATTAGGCAAGTGAGTGCTCTGAGGATTCATTTTAATCTGGGACAAATCCAGTGCTATCAGTCAATCCAAAACGTTAAAAACCCTGAAACCTGAATGTTTTACAAAGGAACTGTGAGTGTGAACATTGTCAGGGGAAATGCATATGAGTGCACAATTATTAGGCAAATATTAGTGTGCAAAATTATTACACAACTAAATGAAAAATGAACATTTTTATTTTTATATTATAATTTATATTATATATTTTGTGCAGCAGCAACCACAGCCTCCCAGACACTGTTCAGAGTGCTGGACTATTTTCCTTCTCCGTAAATAGGGTTTCGTTCAGGTGAGGAAGGCCATGTTGTATTCTTTCATCTTTAAGGCCTTTACTGGCCATGCAGTGGAGAACTTCCATGCATGTGATGGATCATATTCCTGATATACATCATTGTCTTCTTGAAAGAAGTAGACTTGTTCCTGATCCACTGCTTGAAGAAAGTGTCTTCTAAAATCTGGCATCTAGTTGATTTTGAGTCCATCTACAACCCAAAAATGAGCAACTAGCTCATCTTTTATAATTTCAGTCCATACCAGTACCCCAGCTCCACCTTGCTGGTGTCTGAGTGGAAGTGAAGCTCTGAGCCTGTTACTGATCCAGCCACAGGCCCATCCATCTGCTCCACCAAGAGTCACTCTCATCTCATCCATAAAACCTTTGAAGAATCAGTCTTGAGATATCTCCCTGCCCAGTCTTGGTGTTTCCACTTATGTGTCTCGTACAGTGGTGATCGGGCTTCGAGCAGCGTTCCATACCCTGGCCATGTCTCCGACACTGACCACTTTGTACTTCTGGACACTCCAGGCAGGTTCGGTTCTGGAATATGACAGCATATGGAGGATCATGGGTTCCTGGTAGCTTCATGTTTGATTCTACTCAAATCTTTGGCAGTTAATTTCTGTCTTTATTCTCAACACATTCCTTGTGACCTTGTAGACTATTTGCAACAAACCGTTTGATGGTTCTGTGATCACACCCCAATATCTTAGCAATTTCAAGAGAGCTGCCCTCTGAATGACTTTTTACAATTATTGACTTTTTAGAGTTATTTTTAGGCCACACCCTCCCTCATTACACAAATACACATCACCTGATCTGCTTAAATCCAATTAGCATTGGGAAAGAAATTCATCCATTATCTTTCAATCACTGAACTTTCAATTTCTGATTTGCCTTGAGATTCTTGCTGGTTCCTTTATTTAAGAGATTTTACAGCCTGCTCCACACAAGCATGAAGTTAGTTGGGAGATGCACATTACATGATAAACCTAGCTTAAACATAGTTTTTATTGAACTCTTGGTAAACCAAGTATTAAATTCAGGCATGCTGAAGCACAAATTGTGTTGACTTCACAGCATGTTTAGCACTGTGCCTGTTCACTTTGTACATCTTGCTCTATATGACAGGTGTAATTATTCAGGCATTCCTCCTAATTTGTGAATTCAACCACTTTAATATGAACTTTTTGCTAAATGGTCTTCAAATGTGTAAACATTATCTTCATAGAAAAGCTTTGTCAGTCCAATGGGTTGCACTGGAGTAGCTTCCTATTAGGCTCAGATTTGCCATGCCCAATGTTGAGCAACAAATATTGTTGAACAGAGCTCCCCAGCATTAGGCTGTGAAGAATAGAATGGTTCTCTGTAGTAATGAAGCTCCTTTTTCTGCCTTAAGAATGAGCTGGTATGGCCCCTGATTAAAGTGAAAAAGTGAAAAGTGAAAGTGATTATTCTTGTCATTGCGAGGTCACAGCACAGCACACAACGAAATTGGACCTCTGCATTTAACCGATGCACGCAAACACCATGCAGCTATGAAAGCACCCAGGGAGCAGTGATGGGGACGGTACCTTGCTCAAGGGTAATATTAATATCTGTGAATTCAGAAGAAATGTCGGACAATCAGATTTTTACAAATGTTAAGACACACATCGTATATTTAAGTGATATTTAATAGGAAGGTCCATTCTGGGCCTTTATTTCAAGCCCCAGCCTCTACTGAAACCTCTGAATCAATTGAATTTCCGCTACTCTCAAGTGAAATCAGAACTTATTGCAAAGCCTGTTGCTAAGAAAGTTGGTGTCCTGTGCCGGCTTTTAGCTGGAGCCCTCTCCAAGGAAGACTGCTGTCATATTGCTCTTACTATCCCAGACATGGGCAGCATTTATCATGATGGGGTAACAGTATATTCGTGATTGTTCGTTTAGACACAGGAAAATGAACCATGAAAATCCCTCTAGAGCTGTTAGGTTCCTTATCTCTCCTGTGCACAAATCACAGCCTCTGGTCACTGATGGCCTTCCACAAAGACAACTCTAGAATTTTAGCCACAATTGCAATGCACTGGACAAAGCGTTTATGTCCTGCAGGCTTTGTCACTTGAAAATCTCAGATCAATGTGAAAAGAATGAGTTAAAATGTCACAAATGCAACTGTGAGAGATCAGAAAGAAGTCTTTAAATGGCAAGATCCTCTAAAATGCCATTTTGATCCCTGGTGGCAATGCCTTGGATGACTTGTCATCCTGGACTGAATGAGAGATAGAAGCTCCCGTGAGTGGATGCAGAGTGACAGATATTTCCCAGGTGGGTTTAGACACATCAGCTTACACTGCAGGAAAGGTGCCCTTTGAGCTAGAAAGCAGGTGAAGTACTTTAGTCAAAAAGAGAGAGCATCTTCAACAAACTGTTTGTTGTATGATTCTTCCAGTACAAGCGCTTTGTTTGCTTTTATTATTCATTACATTTTGTTTCATTAAAATTGTGACTTATATTCTTTTTTTTCCCTCAACAACATAGAAATAATATAAGAAATAACACGGAAAACACTATACACTGATGTCCTAAATAAGATTAATAAAGAAACATTCTCATAAGTTTCTTGACCATTAAAACCAATTCAAGAGTTTCTTAAAACTGAGTCTGAGCCAATTACCATTAAGGCCTTTTATTTTTAATCTCCTTCCATATTATAGTGTTGTCTGAAAAATGAAATAGCATTGCACTAGCCTCACCAAAAGCTCTTTTCAACCTAACAGCCCTAAAGCATCATGAAGCAGCCCAAGCCACTCAAAAGAGAACACTAACTGCCTGATTCTATCTAAGTGTCCAAACAGATGCCCTGATTGTTTGGTGCATTGCTTTCAGCGGCTGTGCTGCCCTTACAATTCAAAAAGATCAGAACCAATTCCACTCACTCATCCAGTAAAATTGCTTGTTACCAGTAAGCAATGTTATATGTTTCATTGATTTTTTGTAATGAGGGGTTGCATGGCTGTTCTACTGCATCCAATTCTACTGACTACAGTTTTCTATGGAAATTCTACAATAAAACTTAATATTCCATTTGGCAACTTGAATACTCCACTAGAACCCTGCTTTATAACGTTGATGCAGTTATGTCACATAATTGCTAGGCAGACATCACATCACATGAGTTTTTGTCAAGATTATTTATGAAAACTTGACACAAGCTAATTTTAGCAAAGCAGTTGTTAACATTCAGAGTTATGACATCTGTCTTTATAATCCCTGGGTAAATGTCACAGCGGTATTAATGAGCAACATAAAAACCATTGACAAGTGCAGTGCATAATATTGATTATCTTGTTTCAATGGCACCTGCCCAGGGGTGGAATATTAATTAGGCAGCTAGTGAAGAGTGAAGTAGGAAAAACAAGCAATGCATGGATCTCTGAGACTATGTGTAAATTGTGATGGCGAGATGATTGGGTGAGAGCTTCTCCAAATGGCGAGACTTGCAGAATGATAACTATATGCAGTGGTTAGTACCTAAGAAAAATTATCCAAACCAGGGCAACAAGTAAACTAGAGACAGGATCATGGGGACCCAGGGCTCACAGATGTGTTTGTCAAACAAAGGCCAGCAGCTCTGATCCGATGTGTGGAGCTAATGTAGCACAAATAGCTGAAAAGGTTTCCTTAATGTGATAGAAAGGTGTCAGAATACAGTGCATCACATCTTTGGAACCCTGTAGCGCTGAAAGAAAGTGGCCTGGTCTTATGAATCATGATTTCTTTTTATCAAGTGGAAGGCTAGGTGTGTGTATGTGACATTTATTTAGGAAATGTAGGCAATGTTCTGCTGGAAAAGCTTGGGTGCTGGCTTCAGGTGAATGTTACTTTGATGTAACATTAACATTGTTGCAGCCCAAGTACACTCTTTCATAAAATAGTGTTCACTTTTGGCAGTGGCCTATTTCAGCAGGATAATATGCTCCTCCAAAAAACTCAGCAATGGTTCAAGGAACATGACCAAGAGCAAGAGGTGTTGATATGGCTTTCGATTCCCCAGATCTCAATGTGATCCAAAATATGTGGGTTCCTGAAATAACTTGTTTAAAGTACTTCCAAACTATGATGGCTGATCAGAATATATTTGAAATCATATTGTTAAACATTGTTGAAACTACTATAGAAAGGCATTTTTGATAACTTGATTTAGATCCATATTTTTAGCTTTTTAACTACCTGAAGATGTGATTTGGTAGTCATAATTGAGTAGTTTTAATGGTCTGGCGGATTTATTTTATTTGCTTAACTTTTAAAAAGCTTCTGCATCTAAATGTGTACTTCCGTGTCTGGATGTCTACCCTAAGAAGTCTTTCTAGAGTCGCCAGATATCCGGGTTTGGACCTGAGCATCTGGTTTTTAAGGCCTATTTGACACTGCTGATCATTAAATGCTGTTCTAATCCTGTCACTGTGCTTCTCTCTCTTAACCCTGCCTAACACTACATTGATCTGTGTTAGATCAGAGATGTGTGCAATGAAAAAAAGAATGGCAAGGAGAGCGTGTAAGGATGTGTTTTAACACGTAGGAAATCAGTCAGATACTTTCTGTCCTCGCTTCCCAACAATACATGAGCAACCAATACTGCATTTAGCAGCTATTACTCCACTGTTGAAGCGCATAGATTTTTTTTTTTTTTAATTAAGAGAATAAAAGTTTCTAGTGCTTATATAAACCTAATGCAAATGAAGTTAATAAATAAGTCAGTTACAGCACTGTTTTAAAGCTGCTGTATAACTGTGAGTAATTTTAGGAGGAGAAAGAGTGATACAGGTTGCTGAAATCTAGTTGCTGTCCATTGGATTGTTGGATGTAAGAAAGTTTGCACTATTTAAGAGCACGTATTGTTAATTAGCTCTAAACTATTAGAAAACCCATACAAGAACTCACCTTCCCTCCACTTCCCCAAAGTTGAAATGAAACCAATGAGTTTATTTATGCTTCACGGTGGTATAAGCAGCCTCCCAAGTCACTCATTCGTTTTCATAGCCGCTTGTCCTAGTTAGGGTTGCGGGGGGTGCTGGAGCCTATCGCAGCTCCATTGCAGGGCAGGAATAAACTTAATAAACCATTATAAATGTAGATAAATGTTAATGTAGGTTAGGCATATGTAGCCTTACGAATGCTACCTTCAATTCTTTTTACACGAGAGGTGCTCCAAGGTTGTTTTTTTGTAGAAGTAGACCCTTTTTAGAATTTTTTATTAACCCTTTAAATAGTTTTGTAACTACATAAAATCCTTCCTTACAGCCAATTTAGATGCATTCTTTCCTGTGCAAACAGTACTGCACAAAAGTCTTTTCTTAACTCATTTCTTAATATTCTAAAGTGTCAGAACTCTGTCTTTTTCTAATGTACTGTTGAGGAATAATTCTCCAGCCATACAAAGAAGCACTGTAAGTTTTGGCTCTCATTTTCAGTCCAGTCTTTGAAAGGGAACCCCTTTATCCAGGCCAAATATTTGATTCCATTCCTTTAAAAATAAGACAGTTTGATGGGTATAAAATTGTATTCTGCACCAACATATATATCTATACAAACACATACACAAACACAGAGAGAGGGAGAGAAAGAGTATTGTGCTGCACAAGAATAAAATTACTTATATCAGCAAGTTTAAAGCATTAAATAATAATTCTGCCCCGTTTCTTTTAAGTCAAGGCATTTGCACAGCAATGTACGCTTATACATTCAACACGCATGTGCAAATGCACCAACTTCCCTTGCATTTCACACTTCTCAGCCACTGAAATATCTCTGGCTGCTTACTCTTTCCCTTTGACTGGCTTCTATTCTTGTCTCATGGGCCCTGTCCGCCCTCTCTCCAGCCATTGAAGATTAGGCCTCTTCATTAAAAGATGATGTGATGGATTTGCCACAAGAGGCAAACTGGCTTCTCAGTTCATTGAAACTTATTCAACTTGCTTCTGTCTGAGAGCAGCAGGATGACGTCTGATAACCTGCAGCTCATATTATTCTGATAGAGCCATTATGGTATTAGCTATGTTTATGTGAACAATTATAGGGGATGCGTGACGTATTTAAAAGCAGTTCTGGTTGAGCTTTAAATGACTGGGCAGTAAAAAGGTAATGAATTTCTAAAACATTGAAAGTAGAGACTGAACAATGAAAAGGTTTCTGGAATATATTAAGGTTAATGTTTTTTGGGTTTTTTTGTTTGTTTTTTGGTTTTTTTCCGATCTTTTGAAACGTAGTGAAGTATTCAGTATTCATTACTGAACCTGACCAAGTTTGATTTTGGTAGCTAATTATTTTCAGATCATACTGAGGTCACATTTCTTTTTATATATAAACAAAGCAATTTTACCTCTTTTTTATTATGATGTTTTGTACTATCCAGAAGTATGAACTCAGCACATTAATATTACAAGTCAATGTTATGCACTACCCTTGCCCATGGCTCTTAATGCACTAGCCTTTGCTGTGAGGATATGAATAACACTAGCTGTCTGTCATGGGCTCTGATTCACAGTTTTGCTTGCTATCAGCAATAAAAGGGCAGGACTCCCTTACTCCCACTAGTCCACACTCGCCTCTCAACCTGAATATTTCAGTGGCGGGTGTCATATGAATCAATGCTACACTTAAGGAAATCGATAGCATTTGATTAAGCAGGAAAATAAAGAGCAATGTGTTTTTAGGTTCCAGCTGAGTGTGTAAGGCATACCAAATTCTTCTCAGCTTCCTTGCAGGAAGGGAATGAGAGGCAAAGGTTATTGTAACTAAGACTGCAAGTGTGCATGTGAATGAGGTAAGAGATCAGGCCAGAATAAAATTTGATTGAATTGTTTAATTCCTGAGAAAGCAACTCAAAACTGATCAATAGATATTACCTGCAAAGCACTTTACTCCTAAACAGTGCCTTTAGGCAAAACCTAACCTCATCCAGTACCTTTCTGGATAGCCATGCAATTCAAAGGGGGATCAAATATTACTCTTCCCACAGATATTCAGAGGAAGTAATGCAAGGCCCACACTGGAATCATTCAGAAGCAGGGCAGAGCCAATTCTCAGTATATGAAACTCAGCCTGGAGGGTCTCATGGTGCTGGTGCTACAGCAGTTGATGTGACAAAGCTATAACTCACACTGACAGGGAGCTGGAACCAGTGTGCAGCACTGTGGGCACTGGGCATGCTGGTGCCACTGGTGGAAGTGCGTTCCTCCTCTCATCAGCTCAAGGCAAGGAACATATGGTTCAGTGGGGCCTGGGGACAGCGGCACTGACACACTCTGTTGTTGGGCTGTTGGGCGGATGCACTGCCTCTATTGGATAAATGATGTGCTGCGACTTGAAAACAATAAGATGGCGTGACCACTTTGAAGTCTGAAATAAGAAAAAGTCAAATATCAGTCTATAAAAAAGCCTATTTATGTATATAGCATATAGTCTCTTTTAAAAAAAACTTTGTGATTCTGTGTTTTTCTTTGTGATTTCCTTTCCTTTTGGATTTTTTCTGCAGTTCTTGTTACAATACCTTACACTGAAATGTAAGTCGATTTTTTTTTATTCTTTCCCTTGTAGAGCTAATTCTTTTAGAGGTTTTCTTGCGACAGCGACATTGTTTAAATGGCTTAAAACACTATAGCCTTGGGAAGCAATTAAAACTAAGTGGAGCATTTTTTATGTCTTTTTTATATGGGACAGACTAATTAACCAATGACAACTTGTGGATATTCTTGTTTTAAATAAAGGGTACCTGCACAATTAAAGTTTTCTTGGTGCAAAAAAAGTAATTCCTCTCTGGAATAATTAGTATATGTATATAACACTATACTTTAGGGAACAGTTAATTAGCGTATGTGAAATGTAATAAACCTTTCATGACAACTGACATGAACCTACATTAATATTTATAAAGCCCTTTTTTTAACACAAATGATGTGAAGGTTGTTTTATTCAGCTTTGATTGCATTTTAGCCCAGCATGTTCCATATATATATATACAGTTTTTGAAGGAACTCGGCTGGTAGGTCGTTCCAAACATCTTGGAGAACTAAGCACAGATCTTCTGTGGATGTAGCTTCCTCACATCCTTCTGTCTCTTCATGTGATCCAGACACACTGGATGATGTTGAGATCAGGGCTGTGTGGGGGCCAGAAGAACTGATGTTGGTTTGAAGGCAAAAGGTAGTAACTCCAAATATTGATCTGATTTAGATTTTTCTTTTGGTCGCTCACTTTGCATTTTGTAAATTGATGAAATTAAACAATCATTATTTATATTTCTGAAAGCATTCTTTGTTTACAGCATTTTTTCCACACCTGCCTAAAACTTTTGCACAGTACTGTATATATAATTTTTTTTTTCTTTTTTTAAGTCAGTATTCAAAAGCTTTAAGTCACACACGCACCCACCTTAGGATGCACTTTATCAGTGTCCACTACATCTGTACTGTAATAAATCAAACACAGTTTCACATCCAATAAATTGTTTGTTTGTATTTGTTGATGTGGGTTTCAGTATGCAGCATAGGCCGATGCAACTTTGAGCAAGCCTAAGTGTTGACAAATCTTATCAACCACTGCTCTGTACATTAGCACTATGTCTTTGATAAGAACAACCTCCTGCATTTGTGTGGGTCTTTAGAAATACATTTGCGGCTTTGTGAAAGGAATTGGCATCATTATACTGCACTTTTCATTTTTCTCAATCAATCTCTCCATCAGCGACATATTCATCCATCTGAAACGCTGTGTGGTCTGCTTAACAATCCCGCCGGGGCCACAGACGCGCTTTTGTGCTTCAAGTAATTAATTTCCTGGGAAAAGCAGAAACTCGGCTGAAGATCCAGAGGCAGATAGGTGGCTTTTATGCAGCCACTGGGTGTGGAATGAATGTATGGCCACAATTCTTGATTTGACTGAGATGAAGTCAGCATTTAAAATACAAGTCATGGTCATGGGTAGCTCTATCTATGCAGATGAAACTGACAGTAGCATTTCAATCACTTCAAAGCTGGCTTTTTGTGTTCAGAGGGAACTTGACATTGATGAGATTTATATGATAAGCTACTTGCATTAAATAAGGCCGTGTTAAGTTGCATTAAGTGTGTAAGGGAGAAAAAGTATTTAACTTTTTGCTCCAATGAGGATCTGATGTTACTTTTCATAGTATACTTCCCGATGAGAACCTTAATTATTTTTTAACAAACTGATATTTTAGTTGAATATTTATGTGCTGTGTTTATTCTTTTTAGTTCCTTGCTGTTCAGGTTTGTTGTTTGTTTGTGGTAAATAGATTTGGGCAATGTCTCCTGGTTTATTGTCATGGTTTTCCCCATATGTTCTTCTTCTCCTACTCTTTCTTTTGGCTGCTCCTGTTAGGCGTTGCCACAGCAGGTCATCTGTCTTCATTTATTCCTGTCCTCTACATCTTCCTCTTCTACACCAACCACCTGCATGTCCTCTCTTACCACTTCCATAAACCTCTGCTTTAGCTTTCCTCTTCTCCTCTTGCCTGGCAGCTCCATCTTCAACATAGATCTCATAATATATACTCCTCATCTCTCCTCTATACATATCCAAACCGCAATCTAGCATCTCTGGCTTTGTATCCAAACCGCCCAGCCTAAGATCTCCCTCTAATAAACTGGTTTCTAATCCTGTCCAACCCCTTCACTCCCAAAGCAAATCTCATCATCTTTAACTCTGCAACCCCCTGATCTGTCTTTTCAAAAGGGCCACCATGTAGAACCTATACAACTTTGCTAGTCTCACTGTCTTCCTGTAAATCGCCACTTTCACTCTTGGTGGGACCTGTGTGTCACAGCTTCCCTCCCTTTCCACCCAGCTGTCCTCACTTTCAGTCAGTCTCATATATTCGTTCTTTGTTCAACTGACTTTTATTCTTAAAGCATATCTCCACCTCTCCAGGGTCTCCTCAGTCTGCTTCCTTCTTTCACAATAGGTCACAATGTCATCTGCGACCTATTAATGTCCACAGGGATTCGTGTCTAATCTCATCTGTCAACCCGTCTATCACCATTGTAAACAAGTTTTAAACGTATTCCTCACTCCTACCACAAACCTCACCATTGTCACACTGCCCTCAAACATATCCTGGAACATTCTGACATATTTTTCTGCCACATCCTCAAACAATACCACAACCTCCTCTAGGCACCTTGTCACATGAATTCAATCCAAAAAGGCACAATGAAAATTCTTCAGACCTTTTCTATACTTCTCCACCAAAACCCTCAAAACCCTGCTTCTCACTAATCATCACCTCTTTCCTTAATCAAGCTTCCACTACTCTTTATTATAAACTTCCTCATAGTTATTATAGCTCTAATCCAGCCACTAAGAATGCACAAGCCAGTGTATTTCTTTGTTCCAGTCCCAGGCCTGGATAAATGGGAAGGGTTGAAACATTTTGTACAATATGCAAGAAACAAAGGAGATTTCCATACCTGATCGCTCAAAGCCCAGGTTAACTACGACTGGCACAAGTAATGATAACCAACAGGATTATCATTTAGCCTCGCCCACCTCTTTCTTTGACCTGTATCTTTTCCTTGAGTTTCTGTCTACTTTCTCCATCTTTCTGATTATCCCACCTTTTCACCATTCTCTTCCTTTGTATACACTCCTGAACATCATTCCACCACCAGGTTTCCTTATCCTCCTTTTTTTTGTCCACATGTCAAATTAAGTACCTTTCTAGCTTTCTCTCCTAACATTTCTGCAATAGTTCCTCCCAGTGCCCATTTTTACTCCTGCATGAATTCCACCTTACAGTCTTTCTTCTTCAGCTCCATCATTTGATCCTCAACTCTGCCCTCAGTTTCTGCCTATTCTTTATAACAAAAGTCATCCTACAGACCACCATCCTATCCTGTTTAGTTACACTCTCCCCTGTCACTACTTTGCAGTCTTTAATCTCCTCCAGACTAACCGTACTGCAAATTATGTAATCTACCTTTTTGCATCATATGTTAACAGAGGTTAATCGAGCAGTTAGTGCAGAACAAAAAAGTGCTCAAGCATTGTGTGTATAAAATAGATTAAGACACATAACTCAGCTTTCCTTTCATAGGTAGCTGTAAATGAAAAAAAAAGCAATAGGTTTATTTTTTTATTTTGAAATTTAATAATTTTGTTAATGTTCTTGCATACCATTACCATAAATACTAAACTCAAAATAGTAAATTGGTATTTACAGTGCTGTGAAAAAGTTTTTGTTTTATTTATTTGCTTTACTTATTTTATTTCCTTTTTTTGTTTAATTATAACATTCAATTGTTCCTGATCCCCTGAACAGCCATGACACAATGACACAAATACTAATCTTCACTAAGTTTGCTGCCTCCAAAATGTTATGAATGTTATTTACAAAGTCCCTTTTTGCCATGAAAATGAACTTAATCCCAAAAAACGCATTTCCACTGCATTTCAGCCACAAAAGGAAATGCTGATCATTGAGAGTGTTGAGAACAAGGTTGGAAATCACTCTGTCACTCTGTTGAGTTAGAATAGCAGACTGGATGCCTTCAAAGGAGGGTGGTGTTTGAAATGATGGTTCTTCTTCTGTTAACCATGGTTACCTGCAAGAAATGACACATGTGGTCATCATTGCTTTGCACAAAAAGGGCTTCATAGGCAAGGATATTGCTGCGAGTAAGATTTCACATAAATAAACCATTTATCAGATCATCAAGAATTTGAAAAAGGCTACAGGGCACCCAAGAAAATCCAGCAGAACCATGAGGCGAATATTTTTGTAGGATGGCCTGGTGTCAAGAAGGGCGGCAAAGAAGCCACTTCTCTCCAAAAAAAAAAAACATCAAGGACAGACTGATATTCTGCAAAGGCTACAGGGATTGGACTGCTGATGACTGGGGTAAAGTCATTTTCTCTGATGAATCCTGTCTGGATTGTAGAAGAAAAGATTAGCGTTGTAGTCATGCCTACAGGAATCATCCTGAGACCATTCACATGTAGGGTTACGTCTCAGCCAAGGGAGTGGGCTCACTTACAATTTTGCTGAACAACACAGCCATGAATAAAGAATGGTACCAAAACATCCTCCAAGAGCGACTTCTCCCAACCATCCAAAAACAGTTTGGTGAAGAGCAATGCCTTTTCCAGCATAAAGGAGCACCGTGCCAAAGGCAAAAGTGACAACTAAGTGGCTCGGGGAACAAAACATCAAAATGTCCATGGTCAGGAATATCCCAATACCTTAATCCCATTGAGAACTTGTTGTCAAACCAAGAATGGGCTCCATCAGTCAGTATGTGGCCCAAATGTTGATTGACAGCATGCCTGGCTGAATTGCAGAGGTCTTGAAAAAGAAGTGCCAACACTTTGAAACTTCTGAAATGCTTGTAATTATACTTCAGTACAACATAGAAACATCTGAAAAAAGAAAAACAATGAAGAAGCCAACTTTGTGAAAGCCAATGCACACAATGCACAGTTCTCAAATAATCTTGTACTGAAGGATAAAAACTCAACAAACCTTTTATTAACCAAATTCAAAAACCTCTTAAAAACCACTCACTGACTATTAACCACTCTTCTCCACAAAAATGTTCACTAGGGCTCAGGTCATGACTTTGACTAGACCAATCCTAAATATTAATCGCAATGTTTTTCAGCCATTCAGGTATCTACTATTTCTAGACTTAAGCTCCTATGCATTTTATTGTTGCCCTGCTGCATAACCCAACTGGGCTTTAGCATGAAATTACATAGTGATGATCAGGTATTCCAGTATAGAGCTGAATTCCTTTTTTCCCCTTTAAAGGGCAAATCACCCAGTTCCAGAATCAGCAAAGCATTTTCAAATAATCACACTGCCAACACCATGCATGATGGTGGGCATGATGTTATTTTATTGTGGTAAACTATAGTAGCTTCTAGCAAGATTGGGTGGCGGTGGTCTAGTGGATACTTGCCTACAGACCTCTGGATCAAGAGGTCCCCGGTTCGAATCCCACCTCTGGCACTACCACCACTGGGTTCCTGGGTTCCGATCTTGCTAGACCCTTAACCCTGAGTTGTTCCAGTAATTAGGACATGTAAGTCGCTCTGGATGAGAGCGTCTGCTAAATGCCGTAAATGTAAGATATAACAGGACCCTTGTCTCCAAATAAGTTCCACTTAGAGTGTTTGTCTTTTATATAACAACACACTTTTAAATCAGAAACAATCTAATTTTATGAATAAACAAAAATATAGGAAATCAGAAAGAGACATTTTATTACAGCACTATACAGGTGCAACTGCTGGAGAGAGAGAGAGAGAGAGAGAGAGAGAGAGAGAGAGAGAGAGAGAGAGAGAGAGATGACATAATGACAGGGCTGAAATTTCACCTTGTTTAACAAATGGAATGCATTTAAACTGTGCCTCGACTGGAGATTTTAATGTCCATTTGACAGCACCAACCGGATAATGGAGCTCGAAACTACACTGTCCTGTCCAAAACCTAGACACCTGGCAACCCTAAGCATTTTCCCAATAGAGCTGAAAGGTAAATTCGTTCACAAACACACACACACACACAGGCACACTCATCTCTATAAAAACATCCCCCACAGGTTATATCATTGCAACATAACAACTGCTGTCCATTATACCAGACAGGATCTTCAAAGGACGACAGGATTTTGGGGGAGTGTGGGAGGCTGATATTATTCATCAGTGACCATGCACCGTTGAAAATTCCCTCATAACATGCAGGTCCACTGGCGCTGGCAGCGGACATGATGTTGCATGGTCCAGGCCTCATCAGCCACGGAGCTCTGTCCTGTCTCGGTTCACAATACTCCTGCCTTCTGCCAGACACCCTTACAAGTCAAGGTTATGACAACCTCTCATCCATCAGATCTCCTCTATCTCCATACTCCACTGGCTAGGAAGTAATTTAACCTTGGGTCCAAAGTCCTTCATTAAACAGGTGTGAACACTGAAGAGATGTGGCCACATTTCACTGAGCAGCTCTCAGCGTCTAATGGCTGTTTTATTTTCCTCAGCTGTGAACCTCCTGTTCCCCCGCCAGTGCTGACGATATCTCTCTGTACATGCACTGCTTGGAGTTACTTTTTGAATACATTACCAAAAGCTTGTCTCCTCCGCACGTGCCACAGTGCTTTGAACATTACCGGACGTGAAACAAAAAAAAACTGTCTAACATGATCAAATGTGTTGCCTGCAGTGTTTGGCTCTCTAGCAAAGATCCGCCTTCCATCCCTCTATTCTCTCTAACCCTGTATACTATTTCCAACTAAATATGCAAGTGAAATGCATATTACATATGAGACCTGTTCTGTGTTCAGAAGCAAATGTGCAGCAAATATGGATGGTGGGGGGAGAAAAAAAGCACCCCTCTTTTATCTGTCGTTCCGCATGGAGTCGTGCATAGAATGCCTGTGACAGTTTAATATATGAGCAAAAGGAGGGCTTTTGTCACCTTGTCCCAGCAATTTTAATGTGTGAATGATGTGGTGGGTTTTTTCTCAGGACCACCCTAATCACTGTTTTGCTGTTTAATCGGACACATCCAGTGTATCGTCAATTTATTTGGTGTGTTTGTCTTGTTTCACTGATTGAACTGACAACCATCTCAGCACTAAAAATTCCCCTTGCTTGTGTAGCCTATTTGACCTCTTCCATCCATCTGGATGTGAGAGGAGTAGAGTAATTCTTTCATTGCTCCACTGATGCTCCATGTAGAGCTGTGGCTTAATTTCTTTTGCACTCTCTCTGGCTCTCTCTCTCTCTCTCGCTCTCTCTCTCACTCTCGCTCCTTTTTTTTTTCTATGGAGGCAATTCAGGTTAAGTTTGTCACTGGAGGGCATGGCATGCTATACAGCATTCCCACGAGTGTGAAGCTTTGGAACAGGCATGGCCCGACTGTGGTCTGCTGCTGACTAGATCAGAGCAGCCAGCCCCATAGACAGCCAGCCCAGCCCTCTCTCTGCTTCTCATCTAACATGGTGGCAGGCCTACAGATCCCTCGTTTGAAGGCAAGCCGGAGAGACAGCTTCATTCCCCTCTCAGTGCTGAACGAAGGCCCTGCCAGGCCTAGGATGAATCTCCAAGCTGTCTCATTAGTCCCTGTGCCTTCCCTCGAGTCCCACAACGCAGGTGGAACCAATCTTCAGTCTTTGGTGCAATCCAACAAAACAAGTTTGGTCCAGGATCCTTACTTGTTTGTCTCCCTCTTCCAGCTTGCTCAGGTGCTGCACTCCTCACACACACACACACACACACACACACGCAAACACACACACACACACACATAGAGCCAAAAAAACATCAAATGGAAGCAGATCCTTTAATTACTCTGTGAGAAAACCATCAAACAACCCTATCAAGATTTTTTTTTACTTTTAATATATAACCAAATACACAATAGCAGTGCTAAAGTTTCAAATATCTTGCTAAAGTTTAACACCTAGCTATGAAGCGTTTGATGTCTATGTTTTGCAGGCAATCAAGGCCATGGGTGCTTCCCACAAACAAACAGAAACTGTGATTCACAGAAATTGAAAAAAGCAGAGTCTGCTTTAGCGGGATAAATGTATTATCAAAAAATGGCAACTCCATTAAAAGCAAACTGAGCCTAACAAATCATGGTAAACTTTATTTTTCTTTGTGCAGACTGAAAACCTTGAACAGGGTGAGGATTATACATTCATTTTAAGCACAATAGTTTTCATTTCTCTCTTTGGTATCTTAAATTACATTCTATATTTTAAATTATAAATGCAATTTAAATAACTTATGCTAATCAGTCAAGGATGTGTAACACAATCATCAGGTTTAGAAAAAAGTAGCTTTCATTACCAATGGAATTCACACACACACACACACACACACACACACACACACACACACACACACACACTCACGCCTTTAGAATATCATTTACAATATTCTATATTTTTGCACGAATAATGTTTGTCAGATTTTTACACACATGCATAAAATGAATTATTAGAACCCAGTTTAAACAATAAGGTAAAAATGTTAATGATTTAAAGCATATTACCTTTGCTTTCAGTACCTGGTGCAGTAATAATAATGCAGTAATAACTGCATCTAAACATGCACATGTTGATTTGGAGGGATTTAAGTCTGCTCCTCCATTCCGAACAGCGTCGTCTCTGGTGCGTTGGTGGGTTTCTGTTTGGAGAATTTGCTCATTATCAAAGATGACCCAAAAGACTCGCACAGTTAAAAGTACAGTTTTATTCTTGCAAAAAGGAGCAGTCATGGGTGTCAGCCCACACTGGTCAAAGATACAGAGTTTCTTTCAGCCAATACAGGGGCTGGACTTCCATAATATAGTTGCACAGCATATGGTTACAAACAGTTTGGCATCAAGAAGGTCAGGGAGGAGATGCGGGGCCTCTGTGATTTGTACTTTAAGGACAGAAGCCCTTGTTCAGACTAATTTTATTTGCCCAAGGCTTATCGGACACATACTTCTCAGGACCTTCTCACCCACGCACTCCCACCTGCTGCTGTAGGAACAGCGTGAATGTTTAACTAAAGCATAAGGATACAATAAGCATAAGCATAAAGATTTAACAAGCATAAAGGTTAATATTTTCTAACAGTTTCTTTGCATTAACTGCTTACTTCAGTGTCCTTCCACTACATTTCGAATGAGTTAAGGTCAACACTTTGCCTTGGGCAATGCAAGCATTATATTTATTCATCTTAACCATTTTTTTGTTGGAACAGCTTGTGTGCTTAAAGTTCACAAACGGATTTCCAGATATTTTCCTTTCAGATCTGCAGTGTAGAAGTCCTGTAATCTGACTACCTTAAAAGTGTGAAAGTGACTACCCTTGTCATTGTAAAACGCAGCACAGCACAGCACAACGTAATTCAACCTCTGCGTTTCACCCATACACACACGTGCAGTAGGGGGCTGCTATTGAAAGTGCCCGGGGAGCAGTGACGGGGACAGTACCTTGCTCAAGGGTACCTCAAGGCAACCTACCGGAGAGGAATATTAGAATATTGGATCCGAATTTGAATAGAATGAAATTTCTTTTAAAGAAGTTATCTGCTGTTATCATTTACTTTTTTGCAGTGAGTGGCATTTTCTACAGCTTAAAAATGTTTTTAAAAAAAAAGTTAAAAAAAGTTTTAGTGAAAAAAGGGGGGCAGTCTGGTGGTAGGTGGATACAAAACTGCTGAGTGAATCTTGCCTCCTGTGCTCTACGCCTCTGGGAGTGTGTGGAAGTAAGCT
This sequence comes from Hepsetus odoe, assembly GCA_017165825.1. Taxonomy (NCBI): domain Eukaryota; kingdom Metazoa; phylum Chordata; class Actinopteri; order Characiformes; family Hepsetidae; genus Hepsetus; species Hepsetus odoe. The sequence continues at coordinate 7,692,145 of CM029377.1, forward strand.
GAAACAAACAGCTTAGTCCTCTGATCTTTTCTGATGTAAAGTGTGTCTCAAAACATGACAATTCACCAGTGTGGAGTTTGTGAAAGAGGAAGGAAAGGAAAGAAATGAGCTGAGGGACTGCAGTGCCAAGAAGGGGCATGCAGAAGTCAGCATCATATCTTGAACCCTATTGATTTACTCTGTAGCCACAGCTTCAACAAAGCTTTACAATTGTGGTAAAACGTATTTTCCAGCTCAGTTCAGTGTGGCGGTCATTACATTTGATATCATTGTCATAAGTCTACTTACTCACTCATTTTCTTAGCTGCTGGTCCTAATTAGGGTTGCAGGTGGGGGGTTGCAGGAGCCTATCCCAGCTCTCATAGGGTAAAAGGCAGGGAAACACCCTGGATAGGAAACCAGTCCATCAAAGGAGACAGACAAATACACCTATGGGCAATTTTAGCTTCTTCAGTTCACCTGACATGCCTTTGGACTGTGGGAGGAAGCCCACACAGAAAAGGGTAGAAGATGTACACTGCACACAGAACGGAACCACCCCACCTGGAAACAGAGGACCCAGGACCTTCTAGCTATGAGGCGACAGTGGTGCATGCTGCACCACCGTGCCATCTGCATCTTGACCAGGGCTGCTGCAGTCATTGTTGGAACAGTCAGTTCTGAAAAGTTCAGGTATAAGTTCTGACCTAAACCCAGTAGATATACAGTAGAAAATGGAAGAACCTAAAGTGAGCAGTGCATGTAGGGAAACTCACCAACATCCTAGAGATGAAGTTGTTCTGTGGAAAGGAATTCCTTGACAGAGTTATTTCTGAAGAAGGGAAGAGTCGATGGAAAATGAGTGAAGATGAAAGTTTCTGAAACAGGCTTTAAAAAGGAAAACAAATTGGAACTCCTAACAGCCATACAAGACATACAAGTTCTAGCAGACCACCAAACCTGTCACCATCTATTAAACATCTATTAAAGCTTTCATGCTTGAAAGAAAGGGAAAAAAACTAGCTCCACTCTTGCTTCAGATATGAAAAGCTCCACGGGTATTTCTGTCTGCTCTTCCACTGTGAGAAGATTACTCAACACTGTGGGTCTGAAAGGATGTGTAGCTGTCAGTGAGAAGTTACTGAGAAAAGAGAATCAGACAGAAGAAGCATTTGCACTACAGCACTGAAACCGGACAGAGATCAGGTTTCTGAAATATACTGATTCAAGTTAATGCAGAAGTATGATTAGATAAATAGAGGTCCAGGATCACGTTGCCCCATAAGCCCTAAAAACCTGCTAAAACCTTTCTTAAAACCTGCTAGGTCTTGAAAGAAAGTTCTCCACAGTGCTTGGTGTGCTAGATCTTCAAGAAATGCAAACACATCATATGTTTATAAATGTCGTAAATGCATAAATCACTTCCTGTGCAAAAGTCTAGGAACCCCTTTGTTTAATCAGTTTCCAGCCAACAGAGCAGAAAATTGCACATAAACCTCCAACATTAAGGATAACATCTGTCAATATTTAATTTTGTGGACCAGCTTCACTTTCATTCCTCCAATTTGTCCAATCTTAAACCCGCCCAGGTAAAGCTACGTCCCCTCAAAAAAGCTTCTTTGTGCTGTTTTACTGAAAAATGTATTCATTAATAATTGCAATAAAAGGATTTGAATGAATCATATTCATAGATCAGGCACCCCTGCATGCCGGTGATGTCACTGTCTACACAGAATGTAAACACCATTTACATATACATGTGAAATTCCACTTTTTAAATTCATTTCTTAAATATCAACTTTCATGTCGGACCACTTTGAGATCTAATTCATGTGTACAAATGTAAATGAGACCCCAGGTCTGTTACACAGGTGGCATTTTACAACATTCAAAGAGGCTCTCTGGTCCAATTAAAATTCATTACCAGAACAACACACACTCAAGCCCCTTGATGTGCTCAATTAAGAAACCAGGTTAAGATCTTTGCCTCCCTAATTGTGCGGACCTCTCCAACATGGAGAGAGTGAATCTGTTTTTGTTCTTGTAGGATTATGTCGCTGGCTTTTTTTTTCATGCCCTCTCAACACTTACACTGGATGAAAGAGACAAAGGAATAAGTCTCTGACGAAAAAAATCTAGTGTGTATCAAGGCAACGCAAGCAAAAAAAAAAAAAAAAACCAAAAAAACATGTTTGCTTTGAACTGAGAATCTATCTGTGTGTACACAGCATGAATAAATGCAACATGCTGTTCTGCTTCTGTACGTCGGGATTGACCACTACATCAGCAAGCCTTTGCAAACGCTAGGCCAATGTGACTGCCTCTGCTTTCTGAACACTTTTGTTCTTCCACAACATAAAGATGCTTTATACCTTAACAGCTCCCATGACAGGGACCACAGAGGGCTGCCAATATAGTACTACAGAACTGATTTCATTTAAGAAATTAAGGCTTTAATTTCTAAAGGGCAGTGGCTAAATTAGCGGATGTGAGAGCGTCAGTAAATCAGTCGTAAATCCCCACTCCATTTATATTCATATAAGTTTCACTGACAGCCAGTGCATCATAATGTTAGGCAAGAAAATGAGTCATTGATTGTTTTTGCTGCACGCCTTGACTGAAAATGTTTATTAAGGTCAACTCACTTTCTTCTAAAGTTGGTGCTCTGCTGTGAACCTCAGTCGTAATGCTACAGGAATTTCTGCAGGAAGCTTACATTTGATGACTAAAAAAGCCAGTTATGATTGAAGAACTGGTACACATTCATACATCCATGCATCTGATGAATAATCTGAGTTTATCCTAACCAGGTTTGGGGGACTGGGGGACTGCCTAGCCTATCCCAGTGGACATGGGGTGAAAAAAGCTTAATTACTACAACCTACACAGATGCCACAGGGTTGACCAGGAAGAACAACTTGAATTAACTACTTTTTGCGAATGAGACAGTTAATGTAAAGAACCATTCACAAATATTATGACATCATATCCATCCATTATCTGCCGCTTGTCCCAAACGGGGTCACGCTGGCGTCCGACCCAGCGCACACAGGGCGAGGACGGGGGACGCAACCTGGACAGGTCGCCAGCCCATCGCAGGGAGGAGCAGGACGGGGACGACACCTTGCTCAAGGGTACCTCAGGGCAACCCATTGGGAAGGGGTTTGAACCCCCGATCCTCCAATCATGTGGCCGACACCCTAACCACTAGGCCACCGCTGCCCCTCCTCATGGTATCATAACGTTAAATATTAAGAAGCATCATATTATATGGAGCGAAAACAAAAATGAACAGGTGATGAATAAATTAATACCTATTTTAACTCAGTTGCATGATTTATTATATTTAGTTTAATGTACAGAACTGTGCAAAGGCTTTTGGCATCTAAAATAGATTTAAGTTTAACTTCTTTTGGTTTAACCACTCCTCAGCGAATCACAGCATGATTGGTAGTTTTTTATTAATACCTTGTTTGGCTGACCAGTGATTCATTGAGTTGAATCAGTTGTGCTGCTCATAAAAGTGTACAGTTTACTGTGTGATGGTTCAGTGCATGAAGGAGAAATGTGGAACTAAACCTGTGTTCTTAAAACCAGCTCCTACAATTATTCTTTTTATTCTATATTGAATTTGTCTTTATTCAAATGTATTCTGATGATGCACTGTGTTATTGGAATAAGTCAGATTTAATCTTTAGCTTGAGCATTGTACCACAGTGGCCTAGAGGTTAGGGAGTTGGTTCAAATCCCAACCAGTATGTAGCCCTGAGATACCCTTGTGCAAGGTACCATCCCCATCAGTGCTCCCCGGTGGCTTTAAATAGCTGCCCCCTGCTGCACAGTGTGTATGGGCGAAATGCAGAGGTTGAGATTCGTTGTGTCTCACTGTGTGCTGTGCTGTGTTTCACAGTGACAAAATTGTCCCCTTCACTTTTTCACATTGGGCAGAACTTTTCATAAAAATTATCTTTTAAGCTCAAGGCCATTAAAGTCTTCCACAGAACTTATTGGTGGCATGCAATTTCCATTACTCGGTAATGATGCTCCATAACCTTGTTACAAAATGAGAAATCGACCGTCATTTATATTAATACAATGACATTTACTTCATAAAACATTTTGTAATTAATGGCATAAGTCATTCATACACTCTTTCATAAATATTCAATGGTTGTGCATGTGTTGTGCATCTCATATATTAGTCTTCATTTCTTCTAAAAGTTCATGAAGAAGTTGTTTCTGTAGTAAAAAAGTGTTACTGTTCTCTCCATCCCATCCAAGAAGCTAAAAGCTCTTAAAAGCTCTTAAACACAGAAAATGAAATGAAGTGAACAGTGCAGGATCTAAATGTTCCTCCAGCTGCGATGCTGTTCTGGACCAAATGGAGAAATCCTTCAGGCGTGCGCATTCATCGCCCCCCTAAAGAATTTGCAGCCCCTCGCCACTCGATGTGAGGCTCCTAACAAGGGCGCAGTCACTGAAACGATTACCGTCGTTCTCCACTTAACCTAAAAGCATCTCTGTCTACATTTCATGCATTATTCATCTTATTCACATGCCCCCCAACGATGCCTTTTATTCAAAGTTACCTTATTCTTTCATGTAAGTTTGATGTGGGTGTTCCGATTTCAAAACAACTGTCTTTCTGGTGTAACTAACAATGAGCACAGTGCAAACATTTGATATTGGGGGGAAGTTAAATGAAACATGTTAAATATTTTATCAGCGGGTGTGAATGCATAAAAGGCGGCATTGTCAGCGTATCCCCCACAGAAATCACTAAACGCACTCTAGCTGCATGTTTCAGGGTTGTTTGTCTTCAGAAGTATGAGCTCTCTTATGTGTAATGGAGCCAGGGGGAAAGGATTGTTTACGCAAGCCTGCAACTTCCTTCACTTCTGCCATCAATTGTGTTCACACTGCTGTGGTGCTTTCAGTGACATCAGGAAATATCATATTTATCTAGAGACAGCAGTCGGACTGAGGGCATCAAATAATATGCGAGACCTGTGGAATACCAAAGCAAGTGGTGTGCTCAGTCCTCACCGGTGCTGTTTGAAAGTTCAACTCGTGACTGAGATTTTGTTGGACTGCACATTGCTTTAAAATGCATTTCCATTATGAATTCCTCTTTCATTCCAAGCTGCTTTGCTGTTACCAGTATGCAGATGACAAAATGGAATACAGCCAGCATAAACAAGGGCACCGAAAACATTTACACTTTTAATACGGCTTCAGTGAATGTATCGTTTTTTGTTTGAAAAGGAGAGCAAATTGGATAAATGTTAGTTTCTTTATGCCAATGGTCTCAAACAGATACTTCATCTCTAATACTCAAAGCTTATTGTGAGTATGGAGCAATTACTTTGTCACATAGGATCATGTAGGTTTGGATATTTTTTTTCCTTTAATGAAGAAAATCATCACTTAAAAAACTGCATTTTGTGTTTACTTGGATTTACTTTTTAATATAAAAATTTGTTTGAAGTGTGACTGATATGCAACAACTAAAAAATCTGGAAAAATCATATCATATCATCAGGCCACCGCAATATATATATATATATAGACAGTACTGTGCAAAGGTTTTTGGTGGGTGTGGAAAAAGTGCTATAAACAAAGAATGCTTTCAGAAATATAAATAATGATTGTTTATTTTTATCCATTTACAAAATGCAAAGTGAGCGAACAAAAGAAAAATTGAAATCAGTTCAATATCTGGTGTTACTACCTTTTACCTTCAAACCAGCATCAGTTCTTCTGGCCCCCACAGAGCCCTGATCTCAACATCATCCAGTGTGTCTGGATTACATGAAGAGACAGAAGGATGTGAGGAAGCACATCCACAGAAGATCTTATGCTTAGTTCCTCCAAGATATTTGGAACCCACTCCACTGTGCCGAAAGTGTGTATAGTAATTTGTAGTTAACTGAAGCTGTTTTGAAGGCAAAGGGTGGTCACACCAAATACTGATTTGATTTAGATTTCTCTTTTGTTTATTCATTTATATATATATATATATATATATATATATATATATATATATATATATATATATATATAATATATATGTGTGTGTGCGTGTGTGTGTATATATATAATCAATAATATTAATTAATATTATTAATATTAATATTTTTCTTATGCTAATAAATATTAAATAGTCGATGCCAGTCTAAGTGGCCTGAAAGGAAGAAACTCTGATGTAAATTTCTTACAAAATAAAACAGACATATTTTTTTAGCAACTGCAACTAATATTCTAGTCTTTTTTTTTCATTTTTTAACACAATTAAAATGTATGAGTTATACAATTCTAAAACTCAAAACTCATTTTGCCCTTTTACATCTTTGCATAATCTGTTCTCTCTTGGGCTCCCCACCCAGCACACACTTTACTCTTTAGCCCCCCTTTATCCAAAGGTCAGTCCAGGACGTGTTAGCAGTTAAAAAACACTCCAGATATTTGAGTGCAGGTGCATATGTTACATAAGCGTCTCCCCATCCCCTCTTACTTTCCTCTGATAAGACACACTCAGTCTACTTTGATCACTTACCGTGGTTTGGTTTTCATAGAAGATGGCAAATGAGGGACTTTCAATAGAAAAAGAGGAGCCAATCAGCTCTTCAGTTTCGAATTTAGATGCTTTTCTGATTTTCAGATATCATTATTCAGAGATCATTATTCCACATTTCATTTAAATGCCTTGTCAGCTTGACACAAAGAATTCAAGATCTTATAGCAAGCAGTTGTATTTTAACAAGTGAAGTTGCAAGAAAACTTACAAACACTAAACTCTCTCCAACTGCCAGCACTACCGATTCGCAACTTATCGTCAAGCTGTTTGATATAAATTCAAGGTGGTGTTGCTTTGGGCAGTGAATGAAATGTACCGCGGCATCACAAAAGCTGTTTTACACCAAGGTGAGAATGTTTTCTGAACATCCTTTCACTGCCTCACTGTCCCGTCACTGCTTTTTTCTTGATGCTTCCTGTCAGACACAGCTAGCTTTACACATGCAAAACTTGTGCAGCAGTATGTCCACACTTCATTTCCACACAAGAAGCTCTCCTCTGTTTTTCCTGCAGGTTCTGACATATCATTAGTCACCAGAATCTCTATGTTGCTCCCACAGTGGCTTCCCTTTAGTTCAGTGCAACTTACTTTAATACTGGACTCGCAGATGGGGTGATCTCTATCTTCTAATTGCTTAACTCCTTTAAACCATGATTTTTGATTGTAGGGTTGGGTTGATTTAGCATATGACACACATTATAGGCTTATTGTCAGAATCTAATCCTACCGAGGAGTTAAAGTGTAATCATATTTTAAAAACATGCTGAATAGGAATATGGAAGTGATTATGGTGAAAAGCACAGCCTTTTCCCACTGCAGGACTTCGACCTGTCATCAATCGCTGTCATGAATAATTCTTGCAGCATCCGTAGTCATGTTGGATTACGGACGGGGATAAAGCGCAGTGTGTGCTTTGACAGCTCCATATTTTCACCACACATAATTAACCCCTGCAGGAAAAGAGATGAAAAAATAATGTTTGGCTAATAATTCTGAGGCTTCTTATTATGTAGCTACTATGAATTTTTTAGCAACTGCTATAAAAGGTCTAGTGATGTAGTTCTGAGCATGGACAAATACACAATCCCCAAACGTTTAAGGGTATTTTTTCATTCATTTATTTATCTATTTCCTACATTTTTCCTATAATTTATGTTCCATGTAAGCGTCCGTGTTGTAATGCCCAAACCGCAAACTACTTTCTGTTCCTCTTTCTATTGAACTCTATTGGTATCTTTGGCATTAATCGCTAAATGTGCAGCAATAGGTATATTTTCAAATATTTTTTTTTGTTTTGTTTCCTAAAAACTAAATATATTCCAGCTTTTATAAACTATGGTCTGACATTATACATCTTTCCATTAGCACTGATGCAGCAGCAGCAAGGTTATACTGATTGACTTTCAGGAGCAACTCAAGCTTTTAGGTGTTTTAAGTAAAAGTGCATTTAGGAAGAAAGATGACTTTTGCAAAATTTTATCTGTGCTTCACTCTGAGTTTGAGTCAGTCATTTTTTTTAATTTGAAATGTTTCAGGAATTATATTTAAGTACCCAAAAGTAGTGAGAAAAAACTGTAATAGGAATTGCTTTTCCCCATGAGCACACTCTACCAAAATGATGAAAGCATGCTAGAGCTTTTCATCTCCTCCAGCCTAAATTAGAGATAGCATCAAGGGTTAGCACACATCAGCACTGGGGCTACATTTCCCCCTCACTCCAGTTCTTGTCAGGATTAGATTTATTTTCTTGTTTGTCTGTTTTTTTTTTTTTTTCCATTTTCCTTTTTCTTATTTCTTACTTGCCTTTGGGCAGCCGTATTTTGCTGGTGTTAGAGTCCCACTTGTGTCAGAAAGCTAAAAGCACAGAATGAAAGAGAGGTTCTGATTGATGATGTACTCGCATGCCCAGCGAAATACTGCCTTGTTAATGCTCTGTTGATTAATGTCAGCTCTGGTGGTATAGAACTATGTATACATGCACTTTTTTAATACTAACATTATAGGTTGTGTCTGACATTCTGCAATCCCTAGCTCTTCATAAAAAAATGCAACGTTCAGTCCATTCCTTCTGACTAGGTTTTCGTATTAAAAATCCCATGGGTTGTCTTGTGACTGGTGTATAATATTATTATTTCATAGCTGTACACGAGACATTCATCAGTGTTTTATTACATACACGTTATTCTTTTAATCACAATGAATCATGAATGATTTTTTTTTTTGTTCAATAGTGCAGTGTGAGTAAAAGATTGATTGTAAAGTGATGGAATTTGTTAATTTTATTATTTTTATTTCAGATCTTTTTGATTCTAAAATGGACAGTATTGTGTTACATGAAGTCTTTAGAAAGATGCATTGCATCATTTGTTGACTTATGCAATATAGAGCTGCACTACTGCAGGAAGTGACAGATGGAACTGTCTACTGTAAGATTAACGAAAGAGACTTTAATGTTGTGCGCAGCAGTTTAGAAATGGCCCCTTCGGCCTGTGGGAGTGAGGTAGACACATAAGTTCTTATGAGTCAGTCAGTTGTCATTGACTTCTGTTGAGGAGGTGATCACTCACTTAAGGGAAGCTTACTAATGTTTTTCAGCTCATTGGAGAAAATATACAAAAGGTCACACCAGATGTCATACTAATTCAGCTTAACTATTCATTTACTGACCACCAGAGAGCCGATCAACAGTGGGCTCACGTTAATTACCCTTGCACATTTAGAATTGATTTTAAGGTGCTCCCTTTTATATGCACGGTCATTAATGGGACCAAGAAATATTGCTAACTGCCTTGTTAACTTTTTCCCTTAGAGAATACCTCAATGGTCTGCTACCAGGTTATTGAAAGTTTTGAGCAACAGCTGAAAGAAAATTGTGGATGCAGCCTTTGTCAATTATTCCCTAAAGCTATGGAACACATTACAGTAGTTATTAGGGATGCTATATCCCAAAATATTTGTATGCTACTCTATAGGGGTTGGAGACGGTGGTGCTGCTGAAAAGACAGGCAGCAGAGATGGAGGTGAGAGATAATGATGCTGAGATTTTTGTTGGGAGTGACGCAAAAGGAGGAGGTTTATGGATGTGGTGAAAGAGGACATGCAGAGATTGGAGTGAAAGAGGAAGATGCAGAGGACTTGAAGAAATGGAGATGGATGAGGAAGAAGCATCCTAAATATTTTTATATTAGACTAGTCATGTTTTATTTTGCACTTTACTTGTTATTGGAGGAACACAGGGGCACTTCCAGATCCGAACTAAAAGTTTTGAATACAAGAGGAATGATCAGAGCTTAGAGTCAAAGCCCTGTCTCTAAGATCAAGATAAGACTCGTCAAAGTTTGAAAACATTCTGCCCCTTGAAAAATAAGACAGAAAGGACGGAATTTAATCCACACATGAAAGAGAGTTGACCCCTTTAAATGCCTATCTATGTAGATACTCAGTAGAATGGAATTATAAAGTCATTTCCAGGCTGCTAAAATAGGATATATACACCCACAACATGTAAACCAGTGAAAGGTGAAGTGAATAACATTGATCACCTTGTGGTACATGTCAAGGTGTTGGATGTACGAGGCAGCAAGTGAACATTCAGTTCTGGAAGTTGATGCTGCAAGCAGGATAAATGTGCAAGTTTCAGGATAAGACTGATTTGACAAGGGCAAAATTATTATGGCTGGATGATTGGGTCAGAGCATCTCCAAAACAGAGCAGCTACAAATCAGGTCAGTGTTGTCTGGTCTTCCAGATATGCAGTGATAAATACCTACCAAAAGAGGAACAAAGGAGGACAACTGGAAAAATGGCAGCAGGGTCATGGGCACCCCACCCAGGGCTCATTTATGCCTGGGGAGCAAAGGCTATTCTGTCTGATTCTGTCCCACCAAAGAGCTGAAGAAACTGCTGGAAATATGAACGCTGGCTAAGGGAGAAAAGCTGTCAGAAAGCAGAGAGCATGGAGAATCCCAATGCTGACCTCTGTACAACCATCCACAAATGGAACATGAGCATTAGGACTGCACTATGAATGGAAGAGAGTGGTCTGCTTTTGTTTGTGTTTTATTCTGCATCATGTGGATGGCCAGGTGAATGTGCATCCCTAACCTAACCTAAGGCCAATAATAATTTCTTTCAGTGCATCACTTTTGCACAGACATTGGTGAAAGCAATCTCGCAACGCCATAGACAGCATATAGTACTGCCTTTACACGTGATTCTAACCTTGAGTAAATTATTATGGGTTATATATTGGGGCAATTTATTGAATCACAGACAATAACAGTTCACAGCCTGTGTGCATGTTTGTGTGAATACAAATAAAACTGCCAAGTCTAATAGCTTTTCAGACCCTTTTTATTTTATTGTGGTATATAAGGCCTAAACTCAGTATATCTAATTGACCTCAGGAAGCTAGTGTTGAAGGTGAATAGGTCTTATTACCCACAGACTCTTCAGCCTCTCACTGTGTTCATGTGTTCACATAGCCAGGAGATTATTGCCAAACTGCAGTCAGCACATAATATTCTATCTGTTTATTCTTTGAGGCAGTGAAACTAGCTAACATATTGACACCCAACTGTGCAAGCCCTGGAGCAAGGGTCATGAATTATGGAAAGCAAAAGCCATTGGAAAAGCATGACTATTTCTTACCTTGGAGGACCCTCCGTCAAAGTGATGTGCACATCATACTGATGACATGACTGGTGTTTTGCTAGAGCTGATCCAGATCAAGCCCCTGGCTTAATGTTTCAGGATATTTAGAAGTGGTCTAATGTATATAGTCAGTGGTGCAACTGTAGCACATAAGTATAAAAGGTGTGGGATTATGGTGGATCTAAAAGAAAAGGATTTGCTACTCTCTGAAAATTTGGTACTCTGCATCTTCATAAAGCAAAATGTCTGTTGTTTGAAACTGAATAGACCAGCTCAGAGCCCCAAGCTCAGAGTCGTGCACATTTTTGTTCTAAATCAGTTCTTCACACATCAGTATCAGGTATTCTGTGTTTGATGGCTTTAGGCATTGGAAACAACAATGAAGACATACCACGGAGGACATCAGTACAAGAGTAGGAACCACTTACATAGGATATAAAAGATAGATCGAAAGCTTATTTAATTATCGCTTTATACAACAGCTTTCTAAATGTATAATCCTTTTTTAGGGTAGTGTAGGTCTGGGGTAGGGCACTCGCCTATGAACCAGAAGGTCACAGGCTCATAATCCACTTACAGCTCTACCAGCATTGGGTTCTTGAGCAAGGCCCCAAACCCTGAGCTGCTGCAGAGAAGACTGGCCCTGTAATTAGGAAATTAATATAGTTCTGTATATGACTCTGCCAACCCAGCCACTAGGGATGCACAAGCTAGTGTATTTCTTCGTGCCGGTCCCAAGCCCGGGTAAATGGGGAGGGTTACGTCAGGAAGGGCATCCGGTGTAAAACTTTGCCAAGTCAATATGCGGACAACGATACAGAATTCCATACCGGATCGGTCGAGGCCCGGGTTAACAACGACCGCCATCAGTGCTGTTAGCCTACAGGGTGCTGGTGGAAATTGGACTACTGTTGGCCAAAGAAGAAGAAGAAGAGATGGAAGGCATGTCCAGAGGGAGAAGGAGAGGAGAGTGGAAGTGAAAGTAGGGACTTTGAATGTTGGCAGCATGACTGGTAAAGGTAGAGAATTAGCTGATATGATGGAGAGAAGGAAGGTTGACATTTTGTGTGTGCAAGAGACTAGATGGAAGGGTAGTAAGGCCAGGTGTATTGGAGGGGGGTTTAAACTGTTCTACCATGGTGTGGATAGAAGGAGGAATGGAGTAGGTGTTATCCTGAAGGAAGAGTATGTGGAGAGTGTTTTGGAAGTGAAGAGGGTGTCAGGGAGGGTGATGAGTTTGAAGATGGAAGTTGAAGGTGTGATAATGAATGTTGTTAGTGCATATGCTCCACAAGTTGGTTGTAAGATGAAAGAGAAGGAAAAATACTGGAGTGAGTTAGATGAAGTGATAGAGAGTGTACCCAGGGGAGAGAGAGTGATGATTGATGCAGATTTTAATGGTCATGTTGGTGAAGGGAACAGAGGTGATGAGGAGGTGATGGGTAGGCATGGTGTCAAGGAGAGGAATGCTGAAGGTCAGATGGTTGTAGATTTTGCAACAAGGATGGAAATGGCTGTAGTTAATACTTATTTTAAGAAGAGGGAGGAGCACAGGGTGACGTATAAGAGTGGAGGAAGATGCTCACAGGTGGATTATATTCTTTGCAGGAGGGTCAGTTTGAAAGAGATCAGAGACTGCAAAGTAGTGACAGGGGAGAGTATAGCTAAACAGCATAGGATGGTGGTCTGTAGGATGACCTTGGAGGTCAAGAAGAGGAGGAAAGTGAGGGCAAAGTCGAGGATCAAGTGGTGGAAGCTGAAGGAGGAGGACTGCAAGGTGGAATTCAGGCAGGAGTTAACACGGGCACTGGGAGGTGTTGAAGAGCTACCGGATTGCTGGGAAACTACTGCAGAAGTGATCAGGCAGACGGCTAGAAATGTACTTGGTGTGACATCTGGAAGGAAGAAAGAGGATAAGGAAACCTGGTGGTGGAACCAAGAAGTCCAGGAGTGTATTCAAAAGAAGAGGGAGGCAAAGAAGACATGGGACAGTCAGAGAGATGAAGAAAGTAGACAGGTGTACAAGGAGATGAACCGTAGGGTGAAGTAAGCAGTGGTGAAGGCCAAAGATAAGGTGTTTGGTGAATTGTATGAGAGGTTGGACAGTAAAGAGGGAGAAAAGGACCTTTACCGATTGGCTAGACAGAGAGACAGATCTGGGAAAGATGTGCTACAGGTCAGGGCGATTAAAGATAGAAATGGTAACATACTCACAGGTGAACAGAGCGTGTTGAGCAGATGGAAGGAATACTTTGAGGAGCTGATGAATGAAGAAAATGAGAGAGAGAGAAGACTGGATGATGTGAGAAGAGTTAACCAGGAAGTGCAGCAAATAAACAAGATGGAAGTAAGGACAGCGATGAAGAGGATGAAGAATGGAAAGGCTGTTGGACCGGATTACATACCAGTGGAAGCATGGAGATGTTTAGGGGAGATGGCAGTTGAGTTTCTGACCAGATTGTTTAACACAATCTTGGCAAGTGAGAAGATGCCTGAGGAGTGCAGACGAAGTGTACTGGTACCGATCTTCAAGAATAAGGGGGATGCACAGAGCTGTAGTAACTATAGAGGGATAAAGTTGATCAGCCACACCATGAAGTTATGGGAAAGAGTAGTGGAAGCTCGGTTAAGAAAAGAGGTGAGGATCAGTGAACAGCAGTATGGTTTTATGCCGAGAAAGTGCACCACAGATGCAATGTTTGCTCTGAGGGTGTTGATGGAGAAGTACAGAGAAGGTCAGAAGGAGCTGCATTGTGCCTTTGTGGATTTGGAGAAAGCATATGACAGGGTGCCTAGAGAGGAGTTGTGATTTTGTATGAGGAAGCCTGGTGTTACAGAGAAGTATGTGAGAGTAGTTCAGGATATGTGTAATGACAGTGTAAGAGTGGTGAGATCTGCAGTGGGAGTGACGGAAGCATTTAAGGTAGATGTTGGATTACATCAAGGATCAGCACTGAGCCCATTCTTGTTTGCAATAGTAATGGACAGGTTGAGGACGAGGTTAGACAGGAGTCTCCGTGGACGATGATGTTTGCTGATGATATTGTGATCTGTAGTGAGAGTAGAGAGCAGCTTGAGGAGAACCTGGAGAAATGGAGATCTACTCTAGAGAGGAGAGGAATGAAAGTGAGTAGGGCAAAGATAGAATACATGAGTGTGAATGAAAGGGAGGAAAGTGGAGTGGTTAGGATGCAGGGAGTGGAGGTAACAAAGGTGGAGGAGTTTAAATACTTGGGATCAACAGTTCAGTGTAACGGCGAGTGTGGAAGAGAGGTGAAGAAGAGAGTGCAGGCTGGTTGGAATGGGTGGAGAAGAGTGGCTGGAGTGATTTGTGACAGACGCGTACCAGCTAGAGTAAAAGGGAAGGTTTACAGGACAGTAGTGAGACCAGCTATGTTGTATGGGTTGGAGACGGTGGCACTGGCGAAAAGGCAGGAGGCGGAGCTGGAGGTGTCAGAGTTAAAGATGCTGAGATTTTCGTTGAAGAAATGGAGACAGTTGATCCGCTGTGGCGACCCCTAAACGGGAGCAGCCGAAAGAAAAAGAAGAAGAAGAAGAAGATATGACTCTGCCGAAAAAATATAAATGCACCTGCTCATCCAGCATTCATTTGAAATTCAAAGGTATTTATAGGGAATTTGTTCCCTCTTTGTTGCAGCAGCAGCTTCTACTTTTCTCAGATAGCTTTAAACTATGTGTTAACACGTGACACAAGGGTCTTACTGCATTCAGCCTAAAGAGTTGGGATGAGGTGAGGAGCTGGTGTTGGATGACTAGTTTTGATCACAAACACCATTTCAACTCCATCACATACTAAAGGTGCTCCATCCCTGCAGTGAAAACAGTTCCATTGCTCCAGAGCCAAATTGATCTCTCTGGCCAACACTTGGGCACAGTGATGTGTGGCTACTCCAGAGCATCCCATTCTATTGCCAAAGAATGTCTATGGAGAATATACAGTGTGCAGCAATGTGTGTACCTCAAAGTGGCTGATTTAACCATTTAGAAGGAAATTGTCTGGATACTTCTGAATAATGCATTTCCTACATAAGGGGTTCATGTGTACAGTCAGTGAACAGAATATCACTGAATTTGAATCCCTACATTTGGTCTGCAAGCAATCATAGCTTGAAAAGAAAATACTTTCAGTTTGTTATTTCATCTTACAGCAGGAAATGCACATTTACATAAAACAACTCAAAAACAACAAAAACATCGTTAAAAATAAGTAGGCTGTATTTGTCATGGGTTTGAAGGCAGGATAAAGGTGCTAGTGAGGAAGCAAAGGAAACTTTGTTAAAACAAATGAATGAGATAAAACAGAAAACTAAACAGGCACACAAAGAACTATGAAATGTGACAAAATATAAGGCAAAACATGGGATCTTACTACAACAGCTACAAGAGTGAAACCTCAACAACCAGCAGCCGACAACGGCTGAAAATAACGGTCAATTTAGTTAAATCAAGGACACAACACCTGGGACAAGGGTGGAGACTTGAACTAAGCACACCTGTGGATGGACAGGCAGGGCAAGGACGGAAACAAAAGCACATGCCATACATAAATAATAATTAGTTGACAGAAGACAGACTGGACAAGGCTTAACCATGACAGCATTATTATTTGCAGAATATTCAGAAGTCTTCACATTGGGTCAGATAGTTTTGCCCACGCTCAGCAGCAGTGTGCCAAAAGTTTGCACAATGCTAAAAGTGATTATGGTGTACAAGGAGGTAAGTTATTAAATATGAGGTACAAAAGGATTTGTTCTCAGAAGATGACATGGCTGATGTAAATTAAGAGACTTGGGACCCCACTCTCAAGTCATCCAGCGCTGCTATGCTGTACCATTAAAGCAGTATTGATTGGTATTAATGATGCTTTTCACACACCACAGAAGTGCATTAGCCAAGAACAAAAGGCTGAGTAGAAGTGATAAATGTGCTGCTGAATAACTGTAGCCATTCTGACATATTTCAGAGAACTGAATCAAAATAGCTGTTAGATGGCTTAGTAATCATCCTCAATGTCTGCAATATGTACAGACTGTTATAAGACACAAGTCTTGTTTTATGACTTAATGTTAAGTAGTGAACATGTTAGTCAACTTTGGTCAATTCATAGATTTCATGGGACATCACACCTTAACGGACCATCTACTAGGAGCTTTCTTCCACTGCCCACCAAGTATTTTTATCAGGGATGTTTAGCCAGTAGTGCTGGACCATTGGATACTCTACGTTCACATGCCTTTGCAGCAAACGGTTCATCAAAGATAAACTCTAGTATTGTAATCACTGTATTTTTAGTTGTATCTTTATTACTTTATTTTTTTGCCATGTATTTTTGTTGATTGATGCAGAGGCCTTAAGATGTTATGCTGGAGGAACGGACAGAAGTGACAATTTGTCATTTTGAACACACTGCACAGCACACAGTGAACTACAACACAATGCATCTTCTGCATTTTATCCATATACATACACAGTGTGAATGTATAGTACAGAGAATTTCAGAAGGAGTTGGACTTAAAGTATTAACAGAAAGTATTAACAGGGTGTCAAGAGAGGAGTTTTTGTATGGCGCTTTTGTATGAGGTATTCAGGGGTGATAGAGAAGTATGTGAGAGTAGCTCAGGATATGTATGAGGGCAGTGTGACAGTAGTGAGGTTTGCAATATAAGTAATGGATGCATTTAAAGTATCAGCAAGCAAGAATCAGTGCTGAGCCCATCCCTGTTTGCAATAGTAATGGAAAGCCTGACAGACAAGGTTAGACAGGAGTCCCGATGGACGGTGATGTTTGGCTGATTATATTTTGATCTGTAGTGAGAGTAAGCAGCAGCTTGAGGAGACCCTGGAGAGAAGGACATATGCTCTAGAGGATAGGAATGAAAGTGAGTAGGATAAAGACAGAATACATGAGTGTGAGTGAAAGGGAAGAAAGTGGAGTGGTTAGGATGCGGGGTAGAGGTGACAACAGTTCAGAGTAATGGCAAGTGTGGAAGAGAGCTGAAGAAGAGAATTCAGGCAGGTTGGAATGGGTGGAGAAGAGTGACAGAAGTGATTTGGACTTGCCCAGAGGAGAGAGAAGGATTATTGGGAGAAGGATGTTGAAGATGTGGCTTCCTGGCAAGAGGAAATGAGGAAGACCATAGAGGAGGTTTTAGATGTTGGGAAAGAGCACATGCAGGTGTTTAGTTTGAGTGGGAAGCATGAAGAGAACAGGAAGAAAGGAAACAGATGATGGCAACCCCTAAATGGGAGCAGCCGAAAGGAGAAGAAGACACATTGTGCAGCAACGGGGCAAGCAGTGGCCATATGCAGCACCAGAGAAGCAGCGATGGCCGCAGTGCCTTGCTTAAGGGTACCTAAGGGCAAACTACTGGTCCAGAATTCAATCCTACAACCTTCAAAGCTGGTGCTTAGTCACTAATCACTAGGCCACTGCAGCTCCTCACCAAAGCTGCATAACAAACCAAACACCTCCACACTTTAGATATCATGTAACTGCATGCATGTCCAAGGCTGTGTGCTATTTTTTACACACTATTTAATGTGGTAGTGTTAAAACACTGACAGAAATTAAATTTTTTCTGACTCTGCTAATTACAAAGAAGCTATGAGGGGGGAAATCAAGTGCATGTGGTTCTTTAAGGAACCTTTCATGAAGGTTCCACAAAGCAGCAACAAGGGGCCCACCATTGTTACAAGCCTGAGAACTAAAAGTCTGTGTTATCACAAAATCTCAGCTTGCCAGTACAAATCTGAACAGGAAATAAAAAAGGCAAAAAAGAGTATTGTATCTTAAAGGATCTTAAAATAACAAAAGCTTGTTCCTAGCTTCCAGTCTTATTTCTTCAAGATGAAAATGTGATGTTGCCTTTATTCTGGGATCTTTACTGAAAGTGTGCTTTCACTTTCTTCTTTCAGATACTTCGCTCTGCCTTCAAAAAATGCCTTTGCACTCCTGCACCACTGGAAGCAAGAAGAACTGTGAGAAGTCCTTTTCTTTTGCTGTTTCTTCTGCAGGGGGTCTGGGGTGTCTACCCCAGGGCTCACTTCATCCAGCTCTTATGCATGGATGCCTCTAATGGTGCCCCCTCCTGAGCAACTTACCCCTTCACCAACACTCGCTTAAGCCCCAAGGTTTACTTTTGAATTTGGGTTTCCACCTTGCACATTAGAGGAATGTCAGAGGTGAATAAACACATTAACATCACAGCAGTGGCCTTCTAGACACTTGCTCATTCGCCCCCTCTCTCTCTCCCTCGCCCTCTACTTTTAAATCTATTTTTTAATGAATACCAAAGTTGGAGTCTTTTTTTAGAAATGAAAATAGGAGGCGGCACTGTCAGAAGAAGGTGCTACAAAGGAAAGATAAAAGCAGGGTTTGTCATTTGAATCAAATCCAGACTGAGGCAATAAAGGAATGCATATAGTAGCTTCCCATTTCTCCTGTATATCGCCTAACAATTAAACCCAACTAGTACTGTTCTTGAGAACACTTTATTTTGAAATCCTTTTAAGAATAAAATAAATATGAACAAATGGTTAAAAATGCACTATTAAACACAAGCAAAGCGTTAGTAAGTTTGTTCAAATTTAGATTTGCCTGCCCTGTTATTCATAAACAGACAACTCATTTTGCAATGACTAGACCCGTGTTGGGAAGTGTAATAATACACTTGTAAGTCATTCATAGGAATTTGATTCACAAGTCGGCTGAGCTGAAGGCTGAAAAAATACCTTGTCATTTTATTAACAATGTTTGTCAAAAGAAGAATTTCACACATTTCAAACACTGAAAGAATAAATTGCAAGGCCAAATTTAAAGAAGAACGTGTGCACCTATAATTATTAATTTCTTACTATTAGTTTACAGTGGAAATACAGTACTCTGCAAAAAATTTAGGGACTTGTGGTATAATTAGTGCTTTCTGTTCGATACCTGGTTTTGTTTGGGCAGTGGGGGCCTAGTGGTTAGGGAGTTGGCCCCAGAAATGGAAAGGTATGGGTTGGAATCCCAGACCAGTAGGTTGCCTTGAGGTACCCCTGACCAAGGTACCATACCCGTCACTGCTCCCCGGGCACCCAATAGCTGCCCGCTGCTGCACAGTGTGTGTGGATTAAATGCAGAGGAAGCATTTCGTTGTGATTCACTGTGCACTGTGCTATGTATTCACAATAACAAGTTGTCACTTTCACTTTCACTGCAGTTTACTTTGGGACGGTGCATTCGGCATGCTGGTGTAAGCAGCTATGAAAACGAGTGGGTGAGAGAGAATAAGTAAAATCTGAAGATTAGCTCTAGATTAGCTCTATATTTATATGCTAAAATCTAATATTCTTTTTTGTAAAATATTGTAAGATTACGGCAACAGGGGGATAGTGTATTTGGAAAATGTACTCCACTGCAGTGCACATCACAAGGATTTGTTGCACACACTTTCATTCCTGCACTTCAAAACTGTGCGATTGTACGACTCCTAAATTTCACACTCTGGTGACCTTCTTGTTAGTTCATTATAAAAGGAACCTCCCATTTTTTAACAGGACATTTTAACATATTTATAACAGAAAACCAATACGATAACCAAAATGTGGCATTTTGTCTGTCTTCACCACAAAGTGTTTGGTCCTTGTGAATTCAGATCATGTTCATGTTTCATTAAAATGTTAAACAATGACATAAATGTTTCATTTCCAGTATGCTTGCAAATGAAAGATTAGGTAGTTGGTAAATTATAGAAAAACCAAAAAGGTTTATTAAAATATTTCTTGCACACATTTGTTTTTTTCGATTTACTGGTGGAATATGAATTTCTTACTAGTTACATTATTGTTATATGTATTTACATGTATGGCATTTTAGCAGACACTCTTATCCAGAGCAACTTCCATTTCCTGATTACAGGCACAGTCCCCCTGGAGCAATTCAGGGTTAAGGGTTTTGCCCAGGAACCCAAAGGTGGACGTGCTGGAGGTTGGATTTGAACCTGGGACCTCTTGGTCCACAGCTGAGTATCCTACTCATCCACTAGACCACCACCAACTGTAAGGTAGACCTTGTTAAACAAGCAGTCCTTGTCCTTTTACTGAAAGGACGTACAGACAAACACCTTCCATCCATAAAGAATTGGCAAATAAAAGCAAGCATAATGCAGACAGTTCACTTTATGAGCATACAAGGTTTACAAAAAGAATGACTTTTTACTCACATTTGCAATTACACTTTGCTGTTGCACAACATCACATTGCTTATTTCTGCAATCCATAG
Organism: Hepsetus odoe; assembly: GCA_017165825.1. Lineage (NCBI taxonomy): Eukaryota > Metazoa > Chordata > Actinopteri > Characiformes > Hepsetidae > Hepsetus > Hepsetus odoe. The sequence goes on from CM029377.1 coordinate 7,712,637, forward strand.
CAGCCTCTCCTGCTTTCCATCTTCCATTAGAGTGCCAAATGGATGTTATTTTTACCTTTGGGTGCAACATTAAGTTAGAGAGTGTGGATGATTGCGGAAGTAGAGGAAAGCTCTAAAAGTGGAAATAATATTGCAATTGCATTATGAAATACAGCGGCGGAATCTACCGAGCTTTTGCTTGCACTTAACGCTTCTCTTTTCTGCTCCAAGAACATTGCTTACACCGTTGACTGCATTTAAACTCCTCTAGTTTGATTTGTTAAGTAAATGCTCATTTCTTCGGATTGTCTCCAGATAATTCCAAGAATAATAAAACAACAACAATAAAATGGAAAGTGTTTCGACTGCATTCAACACTGCCTGCTTAGATGCTCTCTCAGTGTTTAGTCGGCAGGACTTGCGTTATAAAAGATGAAAATATTACGTCATATCTGTTACTTGGTTTTAATTGCATTCTGGAGAACACTTTGGCATAGGAGTGAGGCACAGAGCTCGCATCATTAAAAGACTGTCGGCCACCGTCTTGCTGTGGTTTCTGCAGTGTTTTCCATGAGGGGTTTCAGGGCTCGTTAAGCATGCTGAGATATTGGAGAAGAATGCCAGCCAGTTCAAAACAAAGATAAGATTTTACATTTTGTGCATCGACTCAATTATGGGACGGTGACATAGGTCGTGTTCGGAGACCATCCGCCCCAAACAACCAGCGCCTCCCTTGAATAAGTGGAGGACTCTTTGTCCCTGCACCCCGGAGCCATGAATACATTCCCTCACGCCATTTTGAAATGCTCCCACCTCAGCGCCAAGCTGCCGTAATGATGTCGGACAGGCTGGAAGATACCTGCAGCCCTCAGGCAAAGATTACTCATTCTGAGCTGCAGAGAATTGTTTTGTTTTTCCCTTCCCCTCCCTTTTCTCTCACTCTGTACCAGATGTCTTTTCTCTGCACTTTCTTTTTTTCCTCTTTCACATCCAACAAGTATCATGTTTTAAACATCAGTTACATTGAGTTGAAATTACAATGAGGGTGAGACAAACCCTAATCTCAAAAGTTTCATCCAATCTCAATTGTGGTCATATGTCATGCAAAAATAGATCCCTCAAAACTGACAGTTCCATAACTGGGTATGTATGGCCTTGTCCACTGTATACAATGTCATTAAGAAATGCTAGTGCTATTCTTCTAGGTAATCCCTAGGGCTTTAGCTTGGTGAATTGGGTTAAATCCAGGAAATGTCCAGGGATATAGACCACTGTCAGGCTGAATCCCACCTGGAAGCCAACTTGTATTCACATAGCTTTTAGAAAATGTCTGTATAAAAAAGAAAAGTGGTTGTAGCATAAAGCTTCTACCGCTGCAGGGCTGCCCATGCTTTAAATGTCCTGTCACTAAACACTGTCATATTAATTCTTGTAACATGGCATAATCATATTGGATATAAAGGATCATATAAGGTAGTGGCTGTGTTCTTGGCTTAGGGATTAATTTGCAATTTGAGTGATAACAGGTCATTATGAAGCTGTGTTTAGGAGATTGTCCACTAAGGGGGACTGTTAACATCCAATGTGCTTTCGGGAGCATCACTGAAAATATAGAAAAACCTGCCCCAGCCGCATCTCAATACTGAATGTATATTTTCATTCGAAATTTCATGAAGTAAAATAAATATCAACTGGTATATTTTAGATTACTTACGTAGTGTTAGCTATAGTCTTGGATAATTAAAGTGATGTGTAAGTTATGTAGATAACTGAATGAGACACTGATGTACTCGTAGTTCAACTTCTGCTTATTAACCCATTCTAAGAAATGGCATAGATGTTTTATCTTGTATTACAGTATTAAAATGATCATTTATTAAATTTACAGTTCAGAGATTCCGAGAACTTTGGAAAAATTCCCCATGCTCAATAATCAGAATTACTCCAGATGATTTATTTTTAGAGACACAAAATTAGTCTTTTGTGCTATCACACAAAAAGAAATCACTATAAGTGTGGTTAAATGTTCGATGTGCACCAGAGTGTTCCCTGACCACTGAACAATCGGAAAATTATAAAGAGGAAGCACCAAGTCTCCTCCCTGTAAACAAGACTCAGTAGGCCATTGTTTTGCAAGCTGAAAGCTGTGCCACAGCACACCACTGTGTCATGTGTCTTGACAATACAGTTGCAACCCTGCTACAGTGTAAACAGTATGGAAGGTAAGGAGTAAATAAAATGAGAGCTGAGAGCTGCCTGAGTAGATTAGCATCTGAGAAGCAACAGGGAACCGCCACATGTCCCAGTTAACTTTAAAGGAGAAACGTGTGACAGCTATGATACATTACCGGTGGAAAGCAACAGTACCTGAAAGCGATCAATCTTCACTTTAATTCAAAGCTGCTCTCTTCATCATGTTGTCAAAGAGCTTGGCCGCTTAGCTTAATGCCGAGGCATGCTGATGGCTAAAACAAGCCCGATCCAAAAAAAAGAAAAGATTGATTATCAATATGGCAGAAGAGATGCCATTGGAATCTTCTCGTTTGTTATGATGCTAAAGAAGACTTTGATTAATCACTGTTGACGTTTCACAAGTCAGACCCAAAGTGCAATGGAAAGAGTCTGTAATGTTGCACTTTTGGATCATCGTTGACCTGAACTAATATTCAAGGTCTAACCTTTATGATAGAGACAGCTGAAGTCACATTGACATTACTGTACTGGATTTTTGAAATTTTCTAAAGAAGTTGATTGGTCCATTAAAAACATTACATTTCCATATATTGTACATTTCCAATGGTTATAATAAAAATTGGAAATTCTTTTTGTTCATAGACTGCAGATTCTGCCATTTGAAATAAAAATGCACTGCAAAAGATTTTTGCTGTGTTTTAGTTAGTCTGTCTCATTCTCAGACTTTCTCTCCTTATTTACACATGATATAATCCTCATTCATTATCAGTTCACCTACCAACTCTATCCGCTCCTTATCCAGCTCTTCATCCACTCTTCTGTGTACCGGCTGTCCAATGCGAAATGAGAAAATATCCATGCTCTTGAATTTTTTGCACTAAATTCCACTGTTGGACTTGGTCCACAATATTCCATATTTATTCTACATCGCAGTCTCTCAAACCTCCAGCATACAATGGCATATTTCACTCAGGGTGTTAAATATGATTGACAGTTGAGACCCCTGAAAACATCCACTGCAAACAAATCTTTGGGATGGAGTGATTCCTCAAACCCAACACCACGAAACCCCTGTGGACAGAACTGTTCGGTGTTCATGACATATCCATCCCCACACCAACAACTAGTACAACCCCACCCTGTCCTATAACACTGTTACGTAATTGCCACACATCTAATCACCACCACAGATCCTCACTGTAATCAACAAATCTCTTTGCTGGTCATCATACTCCTGAAACTGCAGGAATGATACAAAAAACTATAAAAAATAAATAAATATATATATATATATATATATACAGCACTGTGCAGGTGTGCAGAAAATGCTATAAACATAGAACGCTTTCAGAAATGGAAGTGTTAATCATTTATTTTCATCAATCAACAAAATGCAGTGAATGAACAAAAGAGAAATCTAAATCAAATCAATATTTGGTGTGACCACCCTTTGCCTTCAAAACAGCATCAATTCTTCTAGGTACACTTGCACACAGTTTTTGAAGGAACTCGGCTGGTAGGCTGTTCCAAACATCTTGGAGAACTAACCACAGATCTTCTGTGGATGTAGGCTTCCTCACATCCTTCTGTCTCTTCATGTAATCCAGACACACTGGATGATGTTGAGATCAGGGCTCTGTGGGGGCCAGAAGAACTGATGCTGGTTTGAAGGTAAAAGGTAGTAACACCAAATATTGATCTGATTTCAATTTTTATTTTGTTCACTCAATTTGCATTTTGTAAATTGATCAAAATAAACAATCATTATATATATTTCTGAAAGCATTTTTAGTTTACCGCCAAGAACTTGTTGGTCACTCTGACATAGCTCCAGCATCACTCTGTGGACAGTCATTTCTTCAAGAGGAGCACTGTGAATATTTTGCAGATGCACTGTATGTAAAGGTTTTGCTCTCTAAGTCATGAAGTAGGGCGTGAAGCAGGCTTATGAACCCAAAAATATTTCTTGAAACACATGAAAGTGAAAATGACTAATTGTGATTGTGAAACACAGCACAGCACACAGTGAGACAAAGCCAAATGCTTCCTCTGCTTTTCAACAATACACATTGTGCAGCAGGGGGCAACTATTTAAAGTGCCCGGAGAGCTGTGATAGGGATGGTACCTTGCTCAAGGGTACCTCAGGATAACCTACTGGTCTGGGATTTGAACCCACAACCTGACACCCACCTACTCCCTATACATAGACACAGTATGTATATATATATATATATATATATATATATATATATATATATATATCATTAAATTCTCCAAGATCACCTACTGATGACAAATCCACTGTGATAAAATATGATTCATGGTTTATGATTAGAAAATCTGTAATACGACAATAAATAATCCATAAAATGGGCAGCGGTGGCCCAGTGGTTGGGGAGTTGGCCGTGGATTGGAAGATTGTGGGTTTGATTCCCTCACCAGTAGGTTGCCCTGAGGTACCCTTGAGCAAGGTACTGTCCCCATCACTGCTCCCCGGGTGCTTTCAATAGCTGCTGCATGTGTGTGTATGGGTGAAACGCAGAGGTTGAATTCTGTTGTGTTGTGTTGTGCTGCGTTTCACAATGGGTTGTCACGTTCACTTTTTTCACTTTAATATCAGTCCGGTCACCACTGTTGATTCAGAACAGAAATATATGTTTACACTTTTGTATTTGTATTCTTTTAGACTCCAGCACAAAGTGAGATTCACTCAACAAGCTTTTTTTCTCATTCTGTGTGAGTGAGAGAGAAAGATAATGTGTATGTCTGTGTATACCTATGCCACGCGCTCGGTGCACAAACTGCTTTGGTGTGCATGAGCTTGATTTATTTGTTCAATTTTCCTTCATTTCCATCAGACTGATCAACAGTGTGAAATAGGCAGGATCATAAGGCAGTGGGAAATATAATTCAGCTCAGATAGGAAGCATAAAAAGACCTCTCTGCATTCCCCTTACTGGAGGATGAAATGTGACTCATTTAGGCCTGTTTACAGCAGTACACACTGAACAGAAGTGAGTGTCTCTTCATAAACACTTGGCCTCTCACAGGCACCCTAAGGGACAGGAAGAGCTTGTTCTGGTGTTTTTAATTTATTTTATATAAAAAGTCAATTATGGCAGCTACATGAAGAAAAATCATGGAGTACTAAAATACTTGTGTGTTGCGCCTATAAAAGCTTTTATCGATTGTATATATTGAATTGCCAGAGGCATCTTGATGGCTTTGCTTAAAAAATAGACTGGTCATGCTGTGTCCTTTGCAAATCTGACCTTTTGTGATTTTTGATTTGACAGTAAGAAGCACATTAAAAAGACTGCTAAACGGTATGAGCAAGTCAGGCGAAAAGAATCTGCTAGCTTTGGATAGCATGTCTGCATCATTTCTCTCTGTAGATGATACGTCTGATGTACCTTGTGTACTTTTGACCATTGGGGTGGAGAAATAAATAGAAAATAAGCTCTAAAATTGTGAAAATTGTGCTACTACACAATATTCTCAAAGGTACAGTGACATATACAGTATGCTTAATTCTAAAAAATGAAGAGAATCACAACGGTTCTTGGCAAAACAGACCAAACATTATGATTAAAATGTATGCAAGATATGAGGATGTGGGCTGTTTACTTACAGAAAACAATTCTTTGAAAACCTCATTCTGAGGTTCCCTATTCTTTGCCAGTTTGACAGAATTCACGACTTTATTTCATTTCCATGTTTCTGCTCGTTGGTGTTCTCTCACTACAATACCAATCACACAAATGTGTCATGCAACCACTGAGAACCCATGCAGTATTAACCAATTCTGACTTCTAGTCTAGCCTCTGAGCTGCAGATTAATTGCACTGCAATAATACATCCAAGTGAGCATTTGTGTCAATTTTAACTCAGTCTGTAGTTGTTTCTGCAAAATTTCATTCATCTGAGAGTTTTTATAGTATTTAAAATAAGTAAAAAAAGAGACTGCTGCAGTACTTCTGCAGGAGGTGAGTAGGCATGTTTACAACAGAGCTTATGTTTTCCTTCTGGATGGAGTGTCCCAGTAAGGAACCAAGATATGTTACATTTCCCCCAATGAACCGATTTTTGCTCCTTTATTTTTAAGACCGAGCAACCATTTTCTCAAACGTATAACAAATGAGCCAAATATCTTATCCCATAAATCCAACAGTGCTGGTTACCTTGGCTCAGATCTGAAGTTCCAATGACACTTTGTTTTCTATCAAACGCCAGCAGATAGTTGTTACTGGTAATGGACAGGCATACTTGCATTGTCAGGGTTATTGATTTCCCAGTAAGTACACATTACTGTAGAAAACAAAGCAAACATTGCTTTACTTTTCTTGAAAACAGCATTTCATGAGCACAAAGACTGTCCATTGCTGATAGAAAAGATCCTTGCCGCACTGAGGAAAAAAATGAATTCAGCCTAGGTGTAGTGGGGTGACAATCAGCAGCAATATTAAAAGCACTGACAGGTGAAGTGAACAGCCCTGATTAGCTTATTTCAGTGGCACCTGTCAAATTTGGGATAAATCTGGCAGCAAGTGAAAAGAAAGTTCTCAAAATTGATAGGTTGGTAACAAAGAATTAAAAATGGGCATGAAGGTCTCGTGGAAAAAAGTGTGATATTTGGAAGACTGGGTCTGTCACGGATCAGGTGTTTTGTGCACGATAGAGGGCGCTCTGTTCTGACTGAACACACCTGAGCTAATGAAGGCACAGGTGTGTTTCATTGGGGCTGACTATTTAAGCCCCGATGAGTCAGAACAGAGCGCGGCTCATTTGTTAGGCTCTGCCTACACACTGTGGTGGTTTTGTGTTTGGGTATCTGGTATCTTGGTTTAGGCTGCAGTCCCTTGTTTTAGTTAAGACTGCAGTCCTAGTTTCTTGTTTTTGTAAATATAGTTAATAAAGTTACGTTTCAAACTCCTGGCTCAGCATTGGCGTCCTCCCTGCACCCCGTCACCGTTACAGGGTCAGAGCATCACCAGCTGGTGATCTTGTGGGGTGAAAGGTCTTAACCAAAACAGGTCTTATGTGGTGTTTTTGGATATGTAGTAGTAGCATCTTTAAAAATTAAACCAAAACAAAAAAACTACAGGTGAACAAGCAACCAGGCCTGGAGTGCCCAGGTCTCATGGATGTGGTTCAGATGGTCTGGTTCAAGTCTAAAGTAAAGCAACAGCAACACAAAATGTCAAAGCCTGCTGTGATACAAAGGTGTCTGAATCCCTGCAGACTGCTCAGAAAGTGTCCACAGAAGAAAATGCATACATGGATATGCATGCATGCATGATATGGAGCAGTGGGTGAAGGTTTTTACATCATGTGAACAGCAGAGTACATGTGTGTTGCTTGACTGGGAAAGAGATGGCACAAAGACACATTATGAGAAGATGGCAAGCTAGGAGGAAAGCGTGATGCTCCAGGCAATGTTCTTCTGGGAAAATTTGGGTTTCTCCAGTGATTCATATGGATGTTACTTAACACATTACTTATGACCCAGCTAAGTTGGAGACCAAATACACCCCTTTAATTGTAGGTTTTCCCTTCCAGCAGTGGCCTCTTTCAGCAGGAAAGCATCCACCTACACTTCAGCAAAAATCATTCAGGAACAGTTTGAGGAACATAGCAAAGAGCTTAAGGTGTTAACTTGGCCTCTGAATTACGTCAGATCTTGGTCCAGCTTTGTCCAGTTTTTGGGATTTGCTGGACAAAGTACTCCAATCCATTAAGAGCACCACTAACAGCTTACAGGAATTAAAAGATTTGCTGCTAAAGTCTTCATGCCAGATACCACAGCACACCTTTCATACATCAATCTTATAGAACTGTTTTGGCAGCATGAGTAGAACCTAGACAGTATTCGGTTTTAATGTTATGGTTCTTAGGTGTACTTGTTTGCTGGGGACCTGAGTGAATGAGTAACCAACACATGACCTCATGCCCCTGCCTGAGCTTGAAATCCATGTGCTTTGTGTGACTCAAGAGGATAGGAAGCATGTAAACAGAAGTAACAGACAAGATCATAAAAATAAAGAATTAGACGCTCTGCCAGATCATAGTTGTTATAAAACCTGAAAGCTGCAGTTTGAACGCTTTTGGGTGCTGGCTGGGGATGTGGAAAACAGCGCTTGTGCACCATGATGTTGTGTGTCGTGCCTGCAATGCCAAGAAGAGGCCTTTTGAGTGATCTATGCATCACAGGCTGCTGTCCACAGAGTGAGCAGTGGAAAAATGGGTGCTTGCATCCACAGGAATTGCTGCTTTTAGCTGACCTTGGGAAGCGAGAGCTTTAAAAACACACAAGATTTATGTGGCAAAACCATGAAGCTGTGTATCGCCTAAGTGATAGGCCTTCTGCTCAGAGCTGAGCTGGTACAGAGAGTGAGAGAAGGAGAGAGAAAGCGAGGTCTTGATTTAAACATTAATGCATCATTCTTCAAGTTTTACATTCTTCACGTTTGGAATATGAGGTGAATCCTTAGTCCTTGGTTCCTGTTCTTCTGTTTTTACATGACTAAATTATAAGCACAGATTGCGTCTTCATCCCTTAGAATATGGAGTCAAATCAGCGTCAAGGTTTAAAAATGCACATTTTTGTTTTTTATATTCAAATATTTCTCGTTATCTCCTCCTTATCTAGTGGGATTGGGGAAATGGTCTCAAATGAACCTGTTACTAAAAATCTGGATTATTATGGCATTAATTGCATTAAGTGCTTTTATTTAAACAAGCAATTATTTATTCAACTGCTAATATTTGCGTGATGAACATTACAATTCTTGGTAAAAGATCAATCACTTTTTTGATATTCTTTGCTCTTGGTTTTTACTGTTTTCACTAAGAGAAACCATCATCATTCAATGTAATAACTTTATTTAATGAAATGCAATAAAAAGCAAAAGGTTATCCACAGTTATATTCCACAATAAGGTTACTGTGAATTTGTACAATTCCACATCTCTGTCTCTGTCTGTAAAGCAGTGAAGCCTGTACTGTATAAGTGGAAATAGCAGTAGATGCTGATGAATTAGTCTAACATGCCTGCAGCTAGAATGGCTGATTGGAGTGAGCCAATGTTTTACAAATGGAAGTAAGGTTAATTAGCATCTACAGCCCCTTTTCTACTTCAGAAATAAAATGCTGTCACATTGATGTCATTTTACCCCTAAACAGCTGTCTAGATAAATTGGAAAAATGTATTTTGCAATACATCGAGGCAAACACCAGTACAACCAAAAATCAACCAGACAGCAAAGGTTTCTCAGATAAGTATAAAAAAAAGCTTTAAGACCATATATCTATCGGTCCAGCTGACATTTTCAATGTATTTACAAACAAATAAATGATTCAAATAAATCTATACATTAATAAGGACCACTTTCAAAGTCAGTCATTACTTCTTTCTTTCTTTCTTTCTTTCTTTCTTTCTTTCTTTCTTTCTTTCTTTCATAGAACAACTATGATATGAGCCTTTATATTCCGCTTGGTTAGTGGTGCTTTTCACCTTGCTATTCTCCCATGGATATCATATTTATTGAGGTTCTTTTAAAATTTGAATCAGAAGCACTGACCTTTTGTGAGTTGAGTGAGGCCAGAATTGTTGTAAAATTTATTCTGGGTTTTTTGTTTCTTATTGAATAAGTCTTTGCTGCACTTTTGGAGGAATTTTGGTTGACTGGCCACTTCTGGGAAGGTTCATCACAGTTCAGTTTTACTTGTGTTTAGAAATAATTGCTCTCACGCTTGTTTGCTCAACGCCAAGAACTCTAGGAATGGCTTTGTAACCCTTTCCAGGTAATATATTTGAATGACTTATGATCTTTTCCAGAATTTTTGTTAACAGTGCAGTGAGCTACCTGGTGAGGCCTACTCTTCATCATTGGAAAGTTCTGTTTAAATAATGATTCAAAGCAATCGACTAGGTTTGTCTAATCTACCCTTTCAGTCTCTTATTATCCAAACTAGGGTTACTGAGTGGGTGTTGAAGGTGGGGGAGGGGGGTGTCACAGGATGAAAGGTGAAGAAAAATCTTGGACAGGTCACCAGTCCTGCACAGACACATTCGATTTGGTTATTTAGGATTCCCACATAACCTGACGTGCATGTCTTCAAATTGTGGGAAGAAACCCGAGCACCTGGAAAAAACACTCACATGCAAACTTCACGCAGAATTGATCCGGATCACCCCAGTTGGGATTCAAACCCATAACCTTTTAACTGTGAGGCAGCAGCCCTACCCACAGCTCCACCAAGCTGATTGAGTAACTATGGGCATAAATCTCTTTCACACCTGGCCAAATTAGTGACACGATCATTTAAAAACTGCAATTTGTGTAAGCTTAGTTTCACCTTCAGGCAAAATGGAAAAAAAAAACTAATAATAAAAGCATCTGAGGTAAACCGACTTTTCAATTGAATATTATCCACATTCTTAGAAGTATTAAGAGCAGCCAGACTTAAAGTCTCTGGTGAGTGGAGGTCAAAACAGCAAAAGGCATGAACAAAGAAGAGTTTAAAATGACAGATTTATGTGTCTCTTGCTTTTTCACAATGCCAGTTAGCTTGCTTTCTAGTTCCCCTCTAATTAGCAAGGGCATAACTTTGCCACCTTTGTGAAAATCTACATCAGACTCTGAGGCATCTGGTGGCCATTTTGAAGAAAACTTTTACAAGAAGTTGCCTCCTGCTCTCCTGAGGCCCTGACAACAGTGCGTTCAACAATGAAACCGGCCAATAATTGCTTTGCCTGAGGAGCAAGCATGTCTCTCAGCTCCACTCACACGCTAGCACAGGCAACACACGGCCCTGGGAGACACAAAGACTCTCATGTCTACGGGGCAAGAAGACGACTGACAAAAGCACTGTGGGGGTGCTTTCTGTACAGTCAACAAACCAGAAGAAAGAGTCATGAAGGCTTTTTCTTATGCCTTTTTCCTCCTTTTCTCTCTGTTCTGGGCTGCTGATTGTCTATAGCACAAAGTGCTCTTTTAGGGGAAGATTATCTACCTTTGAAGATATGTACTTTAAGGAATTCTCTAAAAGGCTATGTTGTATATAATATTTTTATTATTGGCAACACAGCTACAGTGTGGCCAGGTCAATATGGACAAAGGTCATGGCAGCTATTGTGCTGAAACAGCTTCACTGTTTTCCATTTTTATTCCCCACTGTGTGTCTTCTACTCACATATCTACACTATTCCCATCTACACTTTAGTTGTAAGCATTTCTGCACATGGCTGATATCGTTTGCCAGGCTCATGCTGTGGATCTGCTCTGAAATGAGTCGCTAAATGAATAGCATTCATTTCTAACCTAACAGTGATAGCATCCCCTCTAATTCTGCAACTGTTTTTATGGACAAATGATATAGATTATAAATCTAGCAAAGAGGGGAGAATGGTGTAAACCAATATATTTATCAGCATACATAGATGCATTTTGGCACCTACCTACAATTATTAAACTCTTTTGCCCTGCAGTTACCATTAATCTAAGGGGAAAATGATCACCATGCTGGCAGCTTGATTGCAGCAACAAAGTGATGTGAGTTTTAAGGTGCAAACCATCAATTTAGCCATTCAAAATATGTACATAACAGGTCACAGACCAAGAGCTTCAAGATTTTTCTTCTTGCAAGTAGCATCAGCAAAAATGAATAACGGTCTGATGATGTAAAATTAGGTCTGCATTATATTGGCCCTGTTTGTGTGTAATTTTCTTGAAAGATTTGCAATTGAAGTCGTTCTAGATGCTCCGCTGTACCCCTCATTTGTCACGTTTTGTCACGTTGCTTAGTCTTGAGTGCAGGAAGGATAAGACGGTGAGGTCATGGGCAGGATGATTTATCCCATAGGGATTCTGGGCTTTCCTGCAACCTTTTACCACATGACTACATTTAAAAAATGCTGCACGTCTTTCTAGTTTATCCATAATTTTAGTTTGATACATTTTAGAGGTACCAGTTCTTTCACGTTAGATTGACAGCAGTGAGGAAAGGTCCCTGACAAATTGAGTAATACTTTAAAATGATTGGCTACATATTTTTGTAAGCTTGAGGTACCGGGTTTAGCAAACTAAAACTGGCTAATACAACATAACAGCTAAGCCCCTTATTTTTAATCCATCTCAAGAGGATTTGAGAGCACTCGTGTTTAAATGAAGTGGACAAAATCATCTATAAATAGAACAGAGATCAGTTTTAGCGAGTTTCCCAAAAGGGGTTTTTAAAACCGCATGTTGTCTGTCTGCCTCAGGTGACGTCACTGTGTGAATGTGTGCCACCTTTATTGTGACTCATAATTCTGTGTTGGACGAATAACATACTAATGCTAACATTTAAGCCTGTCATAACAAATCACACTGATCAGCACAACTGGCATCCAAAACCTTGCACATGTAGGTCACTGGTTAACCTGCCAAGGACCTGGACTCCACCTTTCAGTATAGCGCTGCCATTTAGCCTACCAGTGCTGTTTCCATCCATACGAGGGATGAAAGTCTATAAACAGATCAAATACACTTATTCTTAGAACAGACCTTTGTTCTTTAAAACTGATCATTACTGTCTTTCAGTTGTCAACTATTTTTTTGAGCAAAAAATAGGTTCTTTTTTTTAATATGATATATTGAGTAATTTACTGAATGCTGTGTTTACTGTAGTTTAGAACAGGTTAGTAAGGATAGGGCTCAGCTGATCCTCTGCTGTCATTTCTGGATAATGCGATGTGTTGATGCACTTTGTGCCATCCAGCTGAAGTGACTAATTGTCACACAGCACAGCGCACAGTGAAACACAACTAAGAGCATTCTCTGCTTTACACCCATTCACACACACCGTGCAGCAGGGAGCAGCTGTTTCAATTGCCTGGGAAGCAGTGACAGGTGCAGTACCTTGCTCAAGGATACCTACAAGGCAACCTACTGGTCTGGGATTCAAACATACAGTACTGTGCATATGTTTTAGGCAGGTGTGGAAAAAATGCTGTAAACAAAGAACGCTTTCAGAAATATAAATAATGATTGTTTATTTTGATCAATTTACAAAATGCAAAGTGAGCGAACAAAAGAAAAATCGAAATCAGATCAATATTTGGTGTTACTACCTTTTACCTTCAAACCAGCATCAGTTCTTCTGGCCCCCACAGAGCCCTGATCTCAACATCATCCAGTGTGTCTGGATCAAATGAAGAGACAGAAGGATGTGAGGAAGCTACATCCACAGAAGATCTGTGGTTAGTTCTCCAAGATGTTTGGAACAACCTACCAGCCGAGTTCCTTCAAAAACTGTGTGCAAGTGTACCTAGAAGAATTGATGCTATTTTGAAGACAAAGGGTGGTCACACCAAATATTGATTTGATTTGGATTTTTCTTTTGTTCATTCACTGCATTTTGTTAATTGATTGATGAAAATAAATGATTAACACTTCCATTTCTTAAAGCATTCTTTGTTTACAGCATTTTTTCCACACCTGCCTAAAACTTTTGCACAGTACTGTACAACCTTCTAATCATGGAGCCTAGTCCCTAACCACTAGGCTGCACCTGTTTTGTGATTTTTTTCCAGCATATTTTCCATTCTATTGGCTCTTTTGTCTTTGGCTTTTAAATGCATAGCATCCACCTTACAGCGTGTGCATGAATAAATTGGATGATTATTTTTATATGTGGAACAATCATGCTTTGCAATCATAAGCAAAAGCACAAAAGAGGTGCTATGGAAGGAAGGTGAGCGTCAGTGACAGTGAGTGGATTGGTTAAGGCTTCAGAGTCTGGTATATATAAGAATGATGAATAATGTCTCATCCCCCATTTGCTGAAATGAAATGACACAATTGTTCATAAGTTCATTTGAGTTGTTGCACCATGTCATGGCTGACTTGTGCAACACTGAACATGTACTAACTGACGTTTTTAAGAGTATTGTGAAAGCTTTTGCTATTACTCTCAATGAATAGCATGTTTTTTTAGAGTGACCGAGTGCAGCATCTTCGTGTCCTTGAGCAAGACTTTCAAAGCAGCCCCTGTATATGTACCACTTTCTTCAGTGTCATTCAGTACAATTTGCAGAATTATCTTCTACTGTCATTCTGCAAACACAAAGATTTGTTGTTAGCTCCCCATCCAGCCATACATTTATACATTTAAAAAAGCATTTCCAGCTACACTTACCAACAATGCAGGGCTTTTTCTAGGTTGCCGAGTCCATCATGAATATATCTGTCAATTGAACAAACGTGGGAAAAATTGCTTAGCTTTGGTCACAGAATACATTTTCTCAATGGATGATGAACCTGGTGCGGCAGCCTGCTATGGTAATGGAACAGTGATGGAGATTCAGCTCAGTCTGGTGAGGAGGCAGATATGCAGACGTGTGTATGATTCTCAGCATACGCCTCTGTCAGAGGCAACGGCCTGGAAATTGCTTTTAAACCCCTAGGTGCATGCTTATTTCGCAGTCATGCTTAAAAAGGCAAGAACCCAATCTTTAAAAAAAAAAAAAAAAAACTCCCAACTTGAAAACAGCTTAGAGCAAGACACACATCAAAATCAGGAGCCTAGTGAGGGAGTGAGCTCAAAAGGAAATCACAGTCCATTGTGAAGCCACAGGGCACTGTGTATGTCAAGGTGCATGCAAATCCCATAATTAAGTGAAATTCCTCATAGGTTCAGAGCAAAGGAGCTCTGGTGAAGCTGAAGTGAGCTCTGCTTTTGTGTCTCTTCAGATGGAAAATTTTAGACCACACTTGTTTTATTTCCTTTCCTTCTCTTTAGGAAACAGTCATCTTGGAGAATGTGGTCTTCAGCAGAATAATCACAGTCAGTATTTTTGATGAATCGTATAAAAAAATTTGGAGGCTGATTTCCCAAAAGCACTGTTGTGCAAAGACCACAGAGAGAAGCATGATTCAGAGAGAGCTGTTTTTTTTTTTTTTTTTTTTTTTGCTTTTTTTTTTTCAGGTTGATTTATCTTCCTTTGGAAATCTTTATTGACTCTCTGTATGTGTAGATATATTATATATTTGTTGGTGAAAAATAGTATTTTATGCTCATCATGCTGTCTTATCTTTGGCACATTGAGTAGATTAAGTTACTGAAATGGAAACAAATGTTTTACTGTGACAGGCTGCAGAGTGCCTAAAGATACCAAGTACCTTGATAAAGGGGTTCCAAGCACTCAGTGTTCAGCATCAGCAGTAAACTAATCACCTTATTGTCTGTAATCATCTGAACCTGTACCTCCACTGCTTTATGCCTTAAGTTAGACGACTTTGCTTTGCTTGAATGATTCATATGTAAGTCACTCTATGGCTTAACAACCAAAAAACAACCCTCTGAAACTGGGCAGCTACTGGGAGTGGATGGGATTGAACTCTGACTTTCAGAGAATTATTCCTCACTAGTTCACATTGTTCCAGTAGTTTACAATTACAGTGTATGTGTGTGTGTATGTGTGGATCGCTTGAGGCTACACTGCTGTTTATGTCATCCTGTAGTCCTTCTTCAGGGGAAACACACACACACACACACACACACACACACACACACACACACACACACACTCACACACACTCACACAGCCTAAGAACAACTCTGCCAGTTGGCACTGAGGTCTAGGACCTGCATTACTTCCCAGAAGTGTTCTGCCTAAAGCAGACATGTGTTCTTTACCAGAATTAAAACGTCACTAGCCCCTGATTGGCTTCCAAAACTTTTGCAGTCCTGCTTGGAAAGTACGTACTTACTGTACTTTACTTACTGTATCAGGCAGGTTTAAACTAAGACAGAAAAAAAAAAGCTAAAATGCAAATTTGTATACTGTGACATTCATTCACATGAATTTAGCTGAACATGAACTTTGTGGTCTCTTTCTTCCAGTCAGGAAAGCTTAGTCAGGGACACCCCAAGGCTAATGCTTTTTAAGTGGCTGTGCATTGGCCTAAGGGCTCTGTGTGTGAACAGTTCAAGTGCAGGACATAAGTGTATTTACAGCTGTATGCAAAAGTTTGCTTGCTGTTGTTTGACTCTAATGTGAAATGGCTATGAGTACAGTTACATGTAATTACAGGCTGTCAGTGTATTAAGAGAGTTAATGACATCTTACAAGTGTTTTTAAATGTTTATGCTAACTTGAACATCTTCATTAACAGATTTGTTTACCCTGCAAACATTTTACAAGGATTTTTCTGAACAGCTAACACATGCATCCTCTCCACATAACATATAGCTCACCAGCAGCACTCTGTTCAAAACCCTTTCTAAGTGATGGGTGATGAGCCCATGTTCTACTTATGAGAAGAACATGGCCTTTCATTCAATAGGTACAGAGAGACTGCATAGTTTAATTCTTCATGACCTAAATCGCTCTAAATCAGTCCATCATATGCTTCAGTAACGTGAAGGTTGTATTTTTTCCCTTCTTCCTGGAAATGCCCTTGGCCAACTCCTGCCCTTCTCCTCACACATTGCATGACTGTGTATCATTGACCAAAACTCCTATGTTTTGGTCCATGACTCAGCCTCACTTCTGCTTTCCTCTTCGCTAGGTTCCCGTAGTGCTTAGAGCCCATGGGCCCACATTCTCCCGCTGAGGAGGGCGGCTCTCACAAGAAAGCTGAGGAGCCCTCAAGTCTTGAATGCATTCAAGGACTGCAGTGTGTGTCTTGGCCTCCGGAAGAACACAACTAATCGTATTAACGCATTCTCACAGTGACAGCATTACCAGCCTGCTAAAAAGACGGGGGCAATGTTTGTGTATCTATATGTTGTGGCAGTTTTAGTGGCTTCTGTGGTTTAGTGTCTGCTGCCATTGCTTAGATAGGAAGTAGGGCAGAGGCACAGAAATAATGAAAGAATTTTGATTATTTTATCTTTGCAAAATGATTTTTTGGCCAGTAATAACACAATGACATTATAATACATGCAAAAAAAACGAAATGTGAAAACCAAAAATTAAAAATGAACACAGTTTGACCAGCCATCACATGGCATCACATGATGAAATCCATCACTAACTATCTATCTATCTATCTATCTATCTATCTATATATCTAACTATCTATCTATCTATCTATCTATATATATATCTAACTATCTATCTATCTATCTATCTATCTATCTATCTATCTATCTATCTGTCTGTCTATCTCTCTGTCTGTCTATCTATCTATCTATCTATCTATATATCTACCTGTCTTTCTATCTATCTATCTATCTATCTATCTATCTATCTATCTATCTATCTGTCTATCTATCTCTCTGTCTATCTATCTATCTATCTATCTATCTATCTATCTATCTATCTATCTATCTATCTATCTACCTGTCTTTCTATCTATCTGTCTATCTATCTATCTATCTATCTATCTATCTATCTATCTATCTATCTGTCTGTCTGTCTGTCTGTCTGTCTATCTATCTATCTATCTATCTGTCTATCTATCTATCTATCTATCTATCTATCTGTCTGTCTGTCTGTCTGTCTGCCTGTCTGTCTGCCTGTCTTTCTGTCTGTCTGCCTGTCTGTCTGTCTATCTATCTATCATTCTGTCTGTCTGTCTGTCTATCTATCTATCTATCTATCTATCTATCTATCTATCTATCTATCTATCTATCTATCTATCTGTCTGTCTGTCTGTCTGTCTGTCCATCTATCTGCCTGTCTATCTATCTATTTTTCTGTCTGTCTGTCTGTCTGTCTGTCTTTCATCAGACATTCTTGTATTTTTAATGCATTGTTGAGGAATAACTCTCCAGAGCTATTGAAGGACAGTTTTTAGCTCTCATATTTCCCAATTCCAATCCTGGGATCTGACCAGTTTCATAAGCAGAAGCAGTGTGGGATCACCTGACTTCCAATCTCCATCAAGAAACCTGGATTTTTTTTTGAAGAAGCTTATAGAAATAAGATGAAGGCTTGCCTCAGAGAGTTTAGGGGGTGTTGAAGAATATTGCCAGTTATACCAAATATTAACTTTAAAGCTGGTTAAAATTTTACAAACCGAAACTCTGTGGGTGTAGCAATCAACATTCATACATTTTTATGCAAGAACATATTGTAAGACTATTAACTAATAATTTTGCAAGAAGGTTGCCTGAACTGGAATCTGTTATTATCACATTTGTTAAAAATCAGCATTTCAATAACCAAGTTATTAAAATATATAGTAAAACAGTGCACCTCCGCCTTGCCATGACCAGAAGAGGATAATAAAGCTGTCATATTATTAGAAAAGATTACCGTTAATTTCAGGAGATTAGGACAAACACTGAACAAATATAGAACAGTGCTTCCACATTACAGGTCACATAAAGCTTGCTTTCATTTTTATTCATTAAAGGTAAACACAGACGCCAGTATCCATTAACACACATAGTTAAAGAGCTAAATACAAACAGCAAATGTACAGGGTTACAGGATTGCTCAAAAATCACTGCACACAAGGACACTCACATCTAGCAGACATTTCCAAGAAATCCTGATGACATACGTTTTCATTTCTTTCGCAACAAAATGTACAATTCTTTATACAAACAAGCCTTCTAAGCTTCAAGTAAAGGTATACTAGCAGCCCGTGTTATTACACACTTTCCAGCGATATTTCATGAGTGCAGACCCCATAAACATTGCCTAATGTACGGTAAAAAGCTATTTATTTTGAATATATGCTGGATAATGTACCCTCATACCATGTCTCAAACAATGTTTATACAATCACATATGTCTCAGCGTTGTGCCCCAACCTATAAAACTGTATTATACTTTCGATTGTCTTCCCTGACAAAAACCTTGAGGCATCTAAGAAAATGATCTGCTGCTTGCAGTGCTGTTCAGATGGCTTTTTAAGCATGGCACCTCATTTGCCAGCAGCCGGCGCACATGATTTTGGAATTTCTTACCAAGAAGAGTACAGAACACAGGGTTGACACAAAAGTAAAGGTGGGCAATGTTGTGAGTAATGTATTGTGGATATTCAAGGCTGTAATCACAAGGGTCATTGTTTTGCTGCTCTTTCAATACCAGTATTACATTGTACGGGGTCCAGCAAATGAAAAAGAGCACAACAATGAAGAAAATAAGTTTGAGAGTCCGGTGTTTGCCCTTCACTCGGGTTGAGATCACCCTCAGGCCGATCCTGATGTAGCAGTAGAGGATGACAACTAAAGGAAAGATGAAAAACAAACCAAACTGAAAGTAGGGGCTCATGATCTTATCGTCTGGGTCACTTTCATCACAGGTTAAGCCCACATTAATATCATTTTTTACAACATAAGTGAAGTAGGGTTCCAGGCTGGCAGTGACACTGATGCTCCAGATGATGGCAGCCGTGGCGAAGGCATAGCAGCTCCGCCGCTGCTTTGTGGCCACCACTACATGAACCACGGCCAGGTAACGGTCAAAGGTCATGAGCGTGAGGAAGAGGACGGAGCTGTAGAAGCCCAGATAGTAAGCACTGCCTACCATTTTGCAAGCCACAGTGCCAAATATCCACTCCGAGTGATAGTACACAGCTTGAAAGGGGAGACTCATGGTGAAAATCAGGTTCGAGATCACTAAGTTGATGAGGAATATATTTGTGACTGTGATGAGCTTTTCAAACTTGTACATGATAAACAGCACCAGTCCATTGCCCAGCAGGCTGATGACAAAGATGATTCCATAGAATGGTGGAAGAAATGTTTTGCCAAATTCATTAATGTCAACTATATTACATGGAGTCACTCCAGTCACCGAGCTATCATAGTCATAGTTGGGGACAGTTGTTTTGTCAAACTCAGTATCGCCCATGTTTCAAGAAGCCTGCCAAGCAAAGTAACGGGTTATTATTATTAAACAGATGGTCCAAGAAATAAGTGCAAGAAAGTGCAATACCACTTGCAGTCAGAGCATTCAAAACAGCAGATTTAATTGACAAAAAAAAGAGGACACTTACAGAAAAGCTCTTCTCAAGAGTCTCCAGTTCTGCGCTCAAGGATAAGAGTGACTAAAGAGACAGGTCAGCATGTAACTTCAGTGGGAAAAATCTGCAAATGTGTGTTTGTGTGCGTTACGGGGTATGGAGTCATCCGCTAGATGACTCTTTAGTTCCTTTTTAATGTCCCCACCTATTTCCCAAGACTGTGTTCCTTCTGAAGTTTAATGTAACTTCTTTCTCAGCGCTGCTTTTTCATAGACAATAACCTTAACATGCACTTAAGTGCGGATACCTTCCACTCACCTTAAGCTCTTAATAAACCCCGACCCCCCATACACATACACATACCGCAAGATTAGCAAAATCACCACGTGCTTCACATTCTGCTCCTGAATCGGCGCCCTGATCAATGGTCTTGATTATTGAAAAAACAAGCATGGCACATGACAGCAATGCACAGATTATTGTGCTGGTTTTTGCACTACACTTTAAGTGAAAGGAAATATGAACAATTTTTTTTTTTTTTTTCCAGTGGTTTCGTGTTGTTTTCTATTCAGCTTCAGCTCTCATTAGTTGATGGTTCTTCATGCATGACCTCAGGACGGTGCTTCGCTGGAGAAAATCAGCATTCCCCCCACACCACAATATTGAATATGTATTGGAAGTCAAGCAGGTCACAGCATGATTATGAGTAGTTAGGATGAGTACAGATCGATTTATCTTCAACCCAGACTAGCAGATAATCTGACAAGATAATCATTTAGGATTTTCCTCAAGTTGGGAGAACTTTTGTGACCGCTGGGAGAAGCAAATCAGCCAATAAAATCAGCCTGATGCTTCTGCAGTGTGAGAAAGGCATAAGTGAACTAGAGATCCAGATCAGTTGAGACAGACAACAAAGGAGGGAAAAACAGATTTTAATCATTTTCCTTATGTGTTTTTTTAACAATGCTGAGATGTTACGATAACTAAAACATCCTCGCACATGTAAGTAAAAAGACCCTGCCTTACATACTGGCACTTTAAAAGTAATTCATTGATACAGAAACTGCAAGCAGAACAGAAAACAAACCAAATGTTTACAAGACTTTCATAATCAGATCCCTGCGTCTGACCAATTCAGCTACATACAATGCATTTTTTTAAACTGAAGATAATCACATAAAACAGCAAGCCTTTTGAACACATTTTTGAATCTGCAGGTGATTCTGTTTCTGCTAACAAAGAAAATACAACCTAAGGTTGTTTTTAAGCAACGTTATTATGCCTTTCATTTTAATACAATATATCAGCTAAATTGAAATGGTTGATTCTTATTTATCAGAGCTTTCAGCTGTGATCTTCACACTTTGTATTAAATAATACATATTAAGCTTCCATTGCATTTCTGGAAATGTTGAACTTTAAGCATTGACAGTTTTTTGTTTTTTTTATTTCACTGGATTCTGAGCTAATATAGGGAGATGTTTTTAAAGTACAGTTTGCTGCTTTAAATCATAGACTATGTCCGAAAAGAAAATATTATATGGAATAACTTACATGGCGAAAATGCACAAACCTACAATATGATTTATGCTCTACCAAAGCAAAGCATGTGGACTTTTAAAAAACAAAATAAAAGCAAACCTGGAATACACAAAATGATTTTGTAAAAGATCAAATGATCTTAGCACTAGGCCTTTTTCTTATAAAAGTTATGTCCAGCGTGGAGGTAGCTTCCCTCAGGCAGTGCAAATATGTACATGAGTCCAAACATTTCTCTTTGAACATTTAAAAATGAGCCAACAGAGCTCAGTCAAAGCCCAATAATTATTTAATCACCACCAGCACCAGCATTTTAATTACTCTTAAAATATTCAACAAAGAATAATGATCATCTTACCTTGTCTTCAAAAGCAGCCTATTCAAATTCAGCCTTTTTACTTTTTTTTTTTTGTTGCTAAGTTGACGACTGAGTCGCCTTACTTCGTTACCTTAGACCCTTTCTTGGGTCACAAAATAGACATTGTTTATGTATTTTAGTACTATAATAACCATTTTGATACAATGTTTTCCATTTGCAAATTGCATTGCTGTCTTACTACTAAGACCAAAAGTCCACTGATCACGCCCCACTCTGCTCTCTACACTGGAGCTGTAGAACGAGCTGTGCGGGACAGCATCTCCAAATTTCTTATGTCCTTGTTCTCACAGTCTTATTCAACACTCTTAAAAATAAAGGTTCTAGGCATGAAACTAAAATCCAAGAAACCTTAAATATTAAAAAGAACCTTAATATTGTGTGGGTTGTTTTGCTGTAAACACTCACACATCTCATTCAAAAGAGGTTCTAATGTGTGATTGCTAAAAGAACCCTTTTGCACCCTTATTTTTAAGAGTGGAGCTCAAGGAAGGAATGTTTTTAAAGGTATCAAGAGAGCTGCTCAGTTTCAGGACCAGTTTTCATCGTTCATATTTATCTTTCTGTATACCGTTAAAGAGTGAGGACTAAACTGAATATCAGCAAGCACTAAAAGTGCTTGTCATAATAAGGCCACGTGTTGTCAGAAGTAGGGTCCTTTGCTGTAGCGGTCCTCCCTGAGGTTGTAAGCCTGGTAGCAGATGGACATGTCACACACTCCAGCTGGCCCTGGGTCACCTCGTTTGCCTGGAATGCCCGGAGAGCCAGATTTCCCTGGCATTCCTGGAGGACCCGGCAGTCCGATTCCATCACTGCCACGTGGCCCCTGGATGCCTGTTGTCACCAGAGGAAAATGTAACTGAAATGCTTTGGTGTACTTTTCTGAAGCCTAGTTTTGTTCCTGTACTGCTTGTTCCATGTCCTTTTCTATATATCTGCTTTATTTGTTTGCTTGTTTAGTTTCTCCTTCTTTTAGGAGTGGTGTAAAGAAAATATAAAAGAAAATGTTAAAAATAATAATAAAGTGATCAGTAATTATTATAAAGATGTTGGTAATTGTTATTATTATTATTATTGTTATTATTATTATTATTAGTAGTAGTAGTAGTAGTAGCAGTAGTAGTAGTAGTAGTAGTAGCTTAAAAAGATTCATGACGATTAGGTACATGTAAGGCTATCGTATGCCTAATCCAAGCTGATCTCTCACCTGTGTGTCCAGGAGGGCCAGTCTGTCCTGGCCTGCCTTCACCTTTGTTGCCTTTAAACCCCTTCAGTCCCATGTCGCCTAAAGAAAGTTACATCACATTATATTTACACAACCGCATGAGCATGTGTGCATTACCAATGCAACCTGTCTCTTTTCCCTCCATAAGCTTTTAACCGTATGTGTCAGAGAAAGAGTACACCTGTGTTACCTTTGAACCCTGGAGGCCCTGGCAGGCCTGGTGACCCTGGGTAACCTTGAGCACCCGGCCTGCCTGGGTAGCCTTGAGGTCCCGTAGAGCCTTTAGGTCCCGGAGCGCCAGGCTGTCCCGGGGATCCTTTCACTCTTTCACAAGACTCACAGCTTCGAGGAAGCATCGCCTGTAGCAGCTGGGCAAGCTGGTCTGAAAGACATGCATACAGAGATGGGAGAGATTTTAGCATTATTATTTTATTTTATTGGGTTTACTTATAAGATAAACTCTACTGGAATTCAAACCCTTGGTTTAATCTTGACAAATCCCATAATAAGCACCAATGGAGTCGATTTTGCATGACAAATCTTTTAATTTGCAGAAATGAACCATCAGTTAATAGATATTACCAGATGTGAATGTGTCATTATTTCCTTTTTTCACAGATAAAACAGATCACGGTATCCTTATTTGGCACATGCTTGCTCTGGGTGTTACAACATGCAAAGGTGAGAAAGGTTACTTGCGTCTCATCACATCTTCACACAGCTTTATCAAGTGTTCATCAGAAGCAGGCTTCCCCTAAAAGACACAATGGGTAAATTCTTAAAATACAAAGTTTTGTTCTTGAATTCTATTTTTATTGTTCATGTTTTATGTTCTGCTTTGGAGTGGGAGATTATTTCCTAGCCTGGCAATTTTAGTTCCAAATGGGACCAGTTTCCAATCACATAGATTTTTTTTCTGTACTAGAAATAGAGAAAGTGCTATTCTTTTTTAAAACATTAATGTAAAATGTCATGAGAAAATGTAAAAATGAAAGTTTTTTTTTTTTAATTACTTTAATCAATTGAAATATTGACCTTGTGAAAGCCTTTGTCCTTTTTTTTGGTCCTATCCCTTCCTCTGAAGCCTTAGTTCAGAGGACTCTCCTGTGGAATGCTTTCTCACTATCATTAAAGTAAAAGGGGGCAAAGTACTAAGCAGTTTTGAAACCATAGAAATATTTGAAGCATTATTCTTTTAGTCAGTTTTACAGGTTGAATTCATGTGACTAATCTAACAAACAAAACTAAATAAAACTGCCAAGAACGACGCTGAATTATCTTCATATGTACTAACAACATACTAATAAAGAGAAATATGATGTATATGGGCTAACTAAGATGACTACACTGACCAGTGAAGATATTTCTAGCTGTTATTTTGTGTGTACAGTAGTATTGTGAATTGGATGTGAATTCATTCTGTGATGAGAGAAATCCTGGTAGACTCACAGGTTTTCCAGGAAAGCCTGGAGCACCAGGTTGCCCTGGTAACCCATCTTGACCAGGCGAACCACGTGGCCCAACTACTCCTATATGTCCCATGTCCCCTTTCTTCCCATCAGGTCCTCTAGCACCATACTCTCCTGGAACACCTTTCTGGACAGAAGAGAAGAGTTTATTTAAGGTTGAGATTTTAAACATGGGGCATTCTGATGGTCAACAGGGTAGAGATGAGCGGTCCAGAAAAGCCATTGTGAGCATACCTGATTCAACTCAGCAGCTAATTGTCTCATTATCAAGCCCTGGAATCAGAGCAAGGAACAATACTAAAATATGCAATGCTGTATTCCTCCAAGATGAGGAGGACCAAAACTGTTCACCTTTCGTCCAAGTGCTGTGCTGAAGTTTCCTGGCTTCCCAGTTTTGTTTAAGTATTTCACACACCCATGAACAACTAATCAGCTCATTTTCAGCCCCTTTCTGAGTTGAAGCGGGTGTGGTAAAGCAAAGCAAGCAACAAATTGTGGAGAGTAGAGACCTCTAAGGCCAAGGTGAAGAAGCTGTGATGTTTGACACTTTAGTCTCAACAGGGGAGGTTCTGTAATGTAATTTGTTGGGATTTGACCAGAAAGTGCTTCCAGGAGAAAGTATGTGGGTAGTTTTCACAGATGAGCTTTTGGATGTTCATGTCAGTGTTGTACAACAGATACACTAAAAGCTAAAAAAAAAAAAAGCATCACAATTATTTCCACAATTAGACTTTAAAAACTATAGACATTGCAGATTTAAACTGGATTAAAATCACGCCTTGCTGCTGACCACTAATCCATGTGGAACAGGGCTAAAAGCACTGTTTGAAAAGCTGGATTTAGTTCCATTCTAGTGCAACTGGCTGTGAACACGGGAGGTCTCTTATCCTTTCGTATTTCAGTTTTCTGCATATGCGAAAAATCCCTAAGTGTAATTTATTATACATCCCTTACAGAGAACACATGTCTACGCATTTTAATGCATAGTTTAATTGCTACATTTAATTTTGCTTTGCAAAAAAGGCAATGTGATCTGTGCAAAAGTGGAATATTTTCTGTCCTTTGTGTTTTATGTTGTTAAATTTAGGTATGAATTCAATTAGAATTTTCAAAATATAACAGCTTCATGGATTCCCCCAGACTACGTTTCTGGGTCTACCTTTCTTGAGCCTCCAGATCATTAAAGAGTTGCTGTTCTTTATTTACATTTCTTAATGATTCTCCTTAACAATGCAGTGAAACCTAACTAAAAAGGTCCAGCATGCTCTGCATGTTTTCTTGAAGTGTCAGTGTAAGTGACGGGATGGCACTGACGGTTACGGTCCCTTCCACACCGCCTGTGCTCCTGCTGAAGCTCGCTTGGCTCAATGACTGTCAACCTGTCACATATATACACCCTGTGGACATGTCTGTCACAACTTTGAGATGTTTCACTCTTTCTTGTTTCCTCAGCGGGAGGAGACATTCTCTATCCTGTGTAAAATGAGGCCAAATAGATTCAGTGTAAATCACAAGCCTAATTCTACAAACCTCTCCTTTGCTTCCCCTGGGTCCAACTTCGCCCTGGCAAAAGGAAGAAGGAGGGAGAGAAAGAGAGGCCCGTTAAAACTTTTCACATTAATATCAAAGAGAAACGGCTGCCCTGTTAAAAAAGCAGCCTTTCCGTTCATGGTGAGAGGAGAAAGGGGTTTTCAAACCAGGGGTTTCATAACGAACGAAAACCAAGCTGTGCACAAAAGCTGCAAGTGCCAGTTGGCTGCAGTTCTTCAACACTGAATACATTTCCTAATGCCTATTTCTGCTCATCACCTAGTTCAGAATCTTCTATTTTAGACCACCTAGGATAACTTTCTAATGATCCTTTCAGAACAGTATGCATTAATTATCTGTCTTCTGCAGACGGTCTACTGCAGTTCCACAGAGCACACAGTGCCTGCCAGTGGTTACCAAACACAGGTTCTCCTTCAGCGCTTGGCCTTTTTGCATCATATGCTCTGCTGTTTATTTAATTCTGTTATAAAATCAAGCAAATTGCCTTTTTGTAAGGGCCTGGGAGAGTGTAATTTATTTTCTTTGTAGTCTTATATTATCTTTAGTGTGACCACTGCTAACCTATGCTGTATTAAGTCCTTTAATCCTAAAGGTGATCTGAATCACACCCTCAGTTCTCTCCCTAAGAAGAGACCTCAAAACCCCTCAAACGAAAATGCAGGCTTTTTGTGTCTCACGATTTTATTGTCTATGCAGAGTAAGTTGCCAAACCAAACTGTTGATGTGCTGTCACCTGGTGGACAGAGAGTGTATGTTCACTTACTGGTTGTCCCGGAACCCCAGGAGCTCCCTCACTGCCTTTCTCTCCCTGAAAGATGATGAAGGGAGGTCTCTGTTAGGGGGTCTCTGATGCTAAAAGGTTATCATTAGCATCTAATGCCTAAAAGCAACCTGAGGCTCAAAATAACCTTTAAAGGAGCATGCTGGCAGTGTTTAGTTGGAACATACTGTGCAGATTTAAGCCGGTGCCAAACAAGAACACAAATCATCCTGCGGCAGCGCTGTTTCAGATTTTTTATGCTTCCCTGGAGGTATAACTTAAATTTGTACAAATTAAGCATATCTTAACCTTTAAACCATTCACACTTAAGGAAAAGTCCAGAAAACGATCCATACTTTGTCAGTACTTTGACAGAATTTAGGCAAAGTTCAAGTATAAAGATAAAGAGTGGTTATACCTGTGGGCCCTCTGGACCTGGTTCTCCCATTTGCCCCTGAAACACAAAATGATATCCATTCATGTCACGTGGAATCAAGTTTTTAAAAGGATATTTTAATGTATCATTTCTCACTGTTGTTTCAGTGTTATTGGTGGTAAATTGTGATGCCTCAATTGGTACTTTTTGTTCAGGAAACAGTATTTATTTCTCAAATTGTTTGAATCATTGTGTAACATTCAGTTTAGCCTTGTGAGAAATTACCAGTTTCTTATTGTATTGCATTATATACAATGTCATGATGAACATTTGACAAAAATGTTGAGGTTTGATTTTGACCAGGGTTTTTATCGTCATCCAAGAAAGCCCATTGTCCATGAGCGCTTCCAGTAGCAGAATGATTTAGACCACTCTGACTTACTTTATGTCCTTTAAAACCAGGAGGACCCATCACACCCTGTGGCCCAGAAAAGCCTGGATTGCCCTTTGCGCCCTGTGAAGGTCAGCACATATCCAAATCAGCAGGGTGACATAAAATATCTAAACTACTCTAAATGAGTGAAACACACACTGGATGTCATCTCGACATGCAATCTGAGCACCTGAAACAAGTTTATTAGTAAAGAGAAAGATCTGAATATGTGGAAGCTCACCTTTTGCCCTGGTTCACCTGAGAGACCAGGCGGCCCCTGTTCTCCTGCACTGCCCTGCACACAGGGAGAGATGACTCAACAGACTGTCCAAACAAATACATACAGAGACACTTGACATGCATTGTGCATGATGTTTCCAATACCCCAGGCTCTTCTTTGTCAAGCCTTTTTTATTTCTTGGAATCTAGTTGATAAGAATACAATTCATGAAACAGAATAAATGTCTCTGTATAACTATCCCCACAGGAGCAAGTGCAGGCATTAGCATAATTGCTTAAGGTGCATTTTAATACTAGGCCTACCTTGCGGCCGATTTGTCCATCCGCTCCAGGGGTTCCCGGGGGGCCAGAGATGCCCTAAGGGGTTGAAGCAAAGAGGACGCATAGTTAAAAACAGTGCAACTACTGTGGTCTAAGGAGAAATTACAGCCTGCTGACTTCAGGCATTATCACTCAAACCAATGTGACTACGGCAATAAAGCATAGGATTTTGTGTGTTTTTACATTAATACAATGCAATGCGTGCTTCTACATTAATATATGATGATATGTTAATGATATATTAATGATTTATTAATGTACATTCACATAATGATAATAATATTTTATAGTAATATAAAGGCAAATATTGTCAATAAAAGTTTAAGCATGCAAACATGAGTAATTTCCAAAATCTAAATTTGATAGTCACCCCAGTCAGGCTAGCATATTTTAAGGATTTTTAAATTCATTTCTATTTTATTTAATCTTTTTGAAAGAATAAGTGCTACCTTAATCAAACAGAAAAATACGATTAAAACATAGGATTAAGGGGTGTTCATACTTTGATATTTGGTTTATACTGTATCACTTTATTACTGCATATTCCTGCATGTCTCTGCACAAGTTCAATGAAATTCATCAAACTGGACTGTATAAGAGTATTATTTGAATAAGAGTCGATTGTATCTGCAACAATGTATTTGCTTTGATTTTATTGGATAAAAATGCATCAAATTAGTTGTGCAAATGAATCCACGCTTGTCTCTTTTTATTTCTACATACAATATAATCCACAACAGGTGATTAAACAATTAACTACACTATAGCCTCCTTAAACTTCATAAGTGATAAAACTTTAATATGAAAATTAGAGGTGTAAATGACTATTGCCATTATAGAAAGTGAGAGAATTATAATTAATTACTTTCCGTCTAGCATTTCCTCGCTAAGAAACCTCTGCTGTAAGGCATTATGAAATCATGCATTTTAGCACCACACTGTTAAATACACTAGAATTGTCAGTTTACTCCGTAGTACAGCATGCACATGGACTAAACGCTTTGCTGAGCATCAAACACAGCAGCTACAGTTGGTGGAGAGCTAATTTGTGTCAACTGTGTGCTAAACTGTTGTCGTTTTGTTGAAAACTCACTCACTATGAAATAGTTCTCATTAGCTGGGTGTTCAATGAATTTGGAGTGAATGGCTGAGTCCTAGAAACACTTTAAGAATAAGATAGAAACCATTGAAGGAAATAAAAATAAAAGAAATAGCAAGAAGTACATTGTGTAATTGGGTAAACAAAGGGTCTTGATTAAAATTGCATGATGTTGCTAAAAGAAGGACGTAGAAGTCTGTCTGTATGGATTAA
Source organism: Hepsetus odoe (assembly GCA_017165825.1). Classification (NCBI taxonomy): domain Eukaryota; kingdom Metazoa; phylum Chordata; class Actinopteri; order Characiformes; family Hepsetidae; genus Hepsetus; species Hepsetus odoe. The sequence continues at coordinate 7,742,321 of CM029377.1, forward strand.
CATAAACTACAAAAAACAGCATAAATTGTATCTGGGCTCTTTATTTCAACCTAGTGATTTCCAATATCATGTCATTTTGCACTGTTGTCTACTTAATACATACATACATACATACATACATACATACATACATAAACAAACAAACAAATAAATAAATAAATAAATATTAGGACCTAAACTATGTTAAAAGCCTGTTTGCATCATGTGACTACTGTTTTTTTCTCTCTCTTTTTTTGCATTTTTGTTTTTATTTTTATTCATAATTACAAATAAATGTGTAGTTTATTTGTAATCATTCCAGATCTTCAGCTCCATTTAGATTTCTTCTATTCCACTCAAGAGCTGGGACTCTCCCTAACACAGGGTTTTACAAAAAGAGTGGAAAAGTAATGCTGGCTTACTCAGAATTATAAGAAGATCTATCCCCAGGGTGGCTTCCTTTCATATAGCTGCTAACATCATTGGACAGCTCAGCACACTTGGAGGAGAATGTTAACTACCAGTTTACTCTGTCATCAACAGAACATCATGCTGGTCAGCATTACGCTAAGAGTGATCTTCTTGGAGGTAGAGCTATCCTACCCATCCAGAAAGCACAAAGCAGTTGTGTTCTCTTTTATTCTTGACCACGGTTGGCTGCTGCATGTGGATAAAGCTTGCAATCTTCCAAATTTAGTTCCAAAGCTATGCTTAGACTAATTACTGAAATGCAATGACTTGGCAATAACATGTCGCCCAGTTTTAGCTACGTCACCATGGCCTAGTGAATTGAGAATGATAATATGAATTAAATTCCATGTTTTACTACCACCCCCACCACTGCTCACTGAGTGAAAACACTCTCAGATAAGAAAAATCCATTCATGTTGAACAGATTGGTAATTTAACAGATTACAAAAGATTGCATTCACAAATTCTATGTTTCACTTTCCCATACTGATCCTAAAGGCATAATACCCCTCAAGAGAGCTGGACTGGACTAAAGAGTAATAAAAAAAGGTAACAAATCAATTATACCAGCTACTATCAAGACTGACTGAGGATCTGTCTGTGATGGCATAAGCAATAAAGTCAGAAATTCTTCGGATGAATCATTGAGCATTGCAGCATTCTACGCTTACCAACAGAGGTCACAGTACTGTTGTATCGCTCAATTTTTTTTCTTTTTTCTTTTTTTATCTTTTAGACCCTTCGAAACATTGCCTTTGTTTAACAGCTTCTGTTAAAAATGATTTTGGCCAAACTCAGGCCTAAATTGCTCTGCCTAGCCTTGCTTTGTTGCAGCAGATGTGAGGAACATGGTGAGGGAATTCTATCTGATTACATTCACTTGCCCAATCCTAAGGGGTCAGTTGTCACGAAGAAAAGATAAAGTAGAAAGGTGAGCCTACAGTTCTCAAGAGAGATGTTCACTTACTGGAGGTCCTTTAGGTCCAAGAGATCCTTTCTGTCCAGGTGATCCTTTGGCCCCCTAAGTTGCAGTGAAAAACTCAAGATCAATATCAATGTGCTTCTTATTATTGCAACAACTGGGTGGAGATTGTGTAAAATTACAAGATTCTCCTACATGTTGTTGTATAATTGAAATGGCTGCCTGACATAATTCACCATTTTATTGATTTTCTTTGATTATAGTTCCCAAAAACAACATGTTGGAGAAATGCGTAATATTACTCAACTATATATGTATATATAATATTAGCAATACTGAAAGCATGTTGAAAATTCCTATGAAGGCCTCACCTGAGGTCCACTTGGCCCGGCCTCACCAGGGAGTCCACGAATACCCTGAGGACAATGCAGAAAATCTCAGTTCTACTTTACACACTTTGACTGGCAGGATCCATCATCCTGCCATCCATCATGATCCACATTTCTAGCTTCTGTTACTGCACTATTAGTGTAATGGAACCAAATTCATTCTGTTTTCAGACTGAGTTATTAAACAGATGGTAGCTTGCCAAAAAAAGACAAAAACGTACATGTTATACAGAATAAAAACGGTGTCTGAGACCCATATACTGTCTACGATTGTTCTGCTGGTCTCCTAAATTAGTTTAATGGAGAATTTGACCCTTCTGTTTCCTTTAAGAAGTCCCAGATGTGTTAAAGATGATGCATACAATTACAGACATGGAAAAGCAATCACACATGATGCTGTAAGAGGCACTTCCTCTTTTACAAACTGTACGTATTTTCTCGTAAGTAGTGTACATTCCACTCTCTTAACCCTTTAGCATACACCTTAGGCTGCTAGCAAACTGGGATGTCCCATACTCCCAATACCCCCACACTAGTGCATTTTCTGTGAAGTAGGAAAATATCCAAATATGGAAATTCATAGTAATATTTCTGTTATAAATACTTTTTTTTTTTTACATTTTAATCGCTTGTGGCCTTCTTTAGCTTTATCCACTTTTACCTGCCAGCCAGGCAATCACCTACAACAAAAAGTTAACAGCACTGCAGAGGTAAGGGCTAGCATTTGCTTCCTCCAAGCCACTTAAAAGCACCACTAGTCTGCCAAATACAGCTCAACATGCCTGGAAGTGAACACTAACTGACAGTTTTGTTATGCCAGCTGTTATGCCACCTGTGCTTGGTAAGCATTGTGGTGTGTGACACAAGGGAGAAAGTCATCATGCACCATTATAAAATTAGTGATCTGATATACAAACACCTTTCCAGCACTTGACTGATCACTGACTGCTTATAATGAGAATAGCACTCTCAGGCAGGACCCACAGCAAAACAACCATATCTTTTCAGCACCTGCATTTGTTGACTGCACTCCAGACTGAGCCCTCTTCCGCAATTTCTCCAAAACTGAGAATAACAACTGTTTGAGGAATGCTTGCAAATATGCAACCAGATACAAAGACCCTCTTCACCCATATTGACAAAGCTTACGCCTTTGGGTTACAACCTACAACTCATGCTTTATTGCATTGAGAGACATGTGGCAGCGTGGAGAAAACATCAAGAGTCTTGTTTGCTCCCTGAGCCCTCGTAGAAGAGAGGGTGGGAATGCGGGAAGGGGAACAGGCGTGTCACTGTGAAGAGACGTCTCTTGCATAGCGTCCGGGTTAATGAGTCATTAGATGGCAAGAGAAGTATGTGGATTCCTCTCGAAAGCTCTTTCATGGGAGGGATGAAACTGGATCAAACAGTGAAAGTAAAGAGATTGTTAGAGGGAATGATATTGAGAGTTAACACTCTGTGCTAGAGAAGTGGAACAAGGTCATGAATGTAATTACAGAGAAGTGAAAGGCTCCATTCCTGAAGAGTAAAGTGAATCTCGCAGTAACTCACTCCTCTTATAGAACACACATAACCGGAGTGTGTTAATGGCCCAAAGAAAACATATCATGTGAATAACATGCAGAAGTATGGCACTATACAAAGCATGTAACTCATCATCCGGGTTGATGGTGGTCAATTGGAGGGGTACTTGCCTACAGACCTATGGATCAACAGGTTGCAGGTTTGAATCCCATCTCTAGCACTACTACCATTGGGTTCTTGAGCAGAACCCTTAACCCTGAATTGCTCCAGGAGGACTGTTCCTGTAATCAGGACATGGAAGTCACTCTGGATAAAAGTGTCTGCTAAATTCTGTGAATCATTTATTTTTTAATTCATGTATATATGTTCTATACAATGTTTATATATCTATACGATGTTATTTATCTTATATTATTGATACTGCGTATATAAAAGAAAGTGAAGTGAAAGTGACTGCTTGCCATTGTGAAACAGCAAAAATCCACTTTCAATTCTCACTTATGCACATACATGCAGCAGGGGGCAGCTATTTCCAGTGCATCTTGCTCAAGGGTCGTCAGGGTAACCCACTGATCTGGGATTTGAACCAATGATCTTCCAGTCCTGGGGCCTAGTCCCAAAACACTATGCCACCGCTGCCCCATAACCCTGTGATGTAAGATTTATAAGACACAGTAAAGAGTAAGTGTAATAAATGAATGCAGCCAAGCACAACACACAGTAGTCCAAGTAAGAGGTTTAATGACAAAACCAGTCTTTCTGATGGCCACAGCCACCATTCTCTTGTTCACTGCAAAGCCGGATGTGCTTTTGACACCAGATTGAAGCTTTCTTTGAGCTCAGTTCTATTTCGCTGCTTTTAGGGCAGATTTTTTTAACTTTCTGGCCATCATGTAAGGCCGTGTGCTGTTCTCAGTTGCAGCCCATGCTAATTCATTACACATGTTCCCCAACTCATAAAAACATTACTGATGTTTAAAGACAATTGCTGCTAGCATTTCCACAAATCGTCCTTAGAAAAAACTCAATTGCCTGGTTAATCCAACACTGGCATTTGGACCAGGCTAAAAACTCCAGAAACATTCAGTGCTTCTGAGCATGCTCAAATTGTAACACCAGATAAAACTCAAAGCACCATTTGTCATTGTACTGTATATTCATCATGCACACAGGATGTTTTGAAAGGCCAGGATCGTGAAGGTTCATTGAGTAAAATGCCAGCATTTGAGTGTAGGGAGATTGGAAGATAAGATATTCCACATGTTGACATGGTGGCTTAACTGTGGATGTTCGCAAAGAGCTTAGGTTGTAATGGTGGCACAGCAGTGTGCTCTGAGGTTTATAAACACTGCGTCTGGGGCAGGGCTCCTGGCTGGAATTGCCCCAACAGAGGCTGCATGGCTATTTTAAGATTTCTTTCTGATTGCTTTTTTTCTTGCTGTTTTATGAAACCACTGCAAAGAAATTGCCCACTTTGCAAAAGAGACCCTACCATTATCATCAACATGTGTATGTTTGCAGCAAAAACAAAACCTGCTTTCAACTAGCATGGGTAAATAAATGTGGTATTCTTAATTACTAAACTAGAACCAAGGTGCTCCCGATTTTTATTTTCCTTTAGATTATTTACAGATGTTAAACAATTGTCTGAATTGCTGCGGATTAACAAATAATTAGGGTGAGGATTAGGGTTATATTTTATTGTTGGGTTAAAATTAATCCGAAGGTCAGGGATGGGGTTAGGTTTAGGGTTAGGATTGGGGTTATAATTTATTGTTGGGTTAAAATTAATCCGAAGGCCAGGGATACGGTTAGAGTGAGGTTTAGGGTTAGAATTATAATTAGATTCAAGATAAGGTTGAGTTAAGGGTTTTGTTTAGTAGGATCTATCATATTTAATCATATTTACCACAAAGCATCTACAGTTGTGACAGTGGACGGCACTCTGCTCTGATTGTGCACACCTGTGCTCACCTGTGTGCCTCATTGATGGCTGACTTGATAAGCCTCAAAATGAGTCAGAGCAGAGCGTCAGTCATTCTGTGTGTGTTTGTTTTTGTGTTTATATTACCTTTTACGCAGGTTATGTTCAGTGTGTTTGGTTTATGAGTTCTGTGCACTTTGCTACATAATTTAAGTTCAGTACGAAGCATTGCATTAATGTCCAGCCCAAAACAGCCCATCATTACAACAGCGGACCATTAAAGTTGTACCTGTTGCTGTTAATTTGGTATTTTTTAAATATAATTTTTCAATGTATGATACATTTGAATAATAATTATAAGAAATATTAACTCATTATTAACTATCCATCCATCCATCCATTATCTGCCGCTTGTCCCAAATGGGGTCGCGGGGGAGTGCCGGTGTCTAACCCAGCGCACACAGGGCGAGGACGGGGGACGTACCCTGGACAGGTCGCCAGCCCATCGCAGGGACATTATTAACTAATTAACTAATATTAAATGAAAAGGTCAACAGAAATTGTTCCAATTAACTTGAAAAAAAATGTTCCAATAACTTCAAAGTAATCAAAGTGTCCATATCCTGCAAAGTTACTAATTTGTATATGAGAGTCATCATCCCAACAGTGACATTATATTTCCATATTTCATCCACTGGTTTACACAAGGGGCAACATGACAATAATAACAAATTTCGTGAGCAACTGTGCCACAGTATATCAGAAAGTTTTCTGAAACAGATTGTGAATTTAAAGTACATTAACTAACTGCATGTTTTAATAAAGACAGAGCATAATTACCCTGTTCAAATGCATTTTGTGTAGTGGAGTATGTCAAGCACTGAATAAAAATAATTTGTACTTACAGTGTTTCCACTACAACTTGAGACTCCCTAGACGGGATAATTATCGTTGATGAAATTTAACTCTGCCGCTTACTTATAGGATGTTCAGTTTTTGCATAAAAATACACCAGTAACCAATTAGATTAAAGTCCTTGGAGAACATAGTGTAAAATATGTGAATTGTTTGTTATATAATAAATTTTAACCAAAAAAACCCACCTAAAATTTTATTTCTACAGTTATGACTGACTAACGTCAAAAAAGTTTATATGGTGATCTCCAAAGAAGTCACTGTTATTGTTCACTTTACTGCCCTTTCACGGTAGGCAACGAGTGAACGTATGAACTAACCGAAGAACACCAGGCAGATAAATGAGCTACACTGATTCACATTTATAATGCTAGGCCAACTTGTGCTGGTCATTAACTCTCCATCAGTAAATTATCCTGACTGGAACACAAGAGACTGTACCACTATTATTTAAGCTGCATGGGCAGGATGACAAGACATCAACCCAAAATTATATCTCTTCGGTTAATATCAGGTGACTTTTGGCAAAGTACATAAACCATTACTGGGAGCTGGATTTATGGGACATGCTTTATAATGTATACTTTTCCCACAAGAGCAATATTAACCACTTAGCACATAAACATGGATTCCGGTCCCCTGGGGTAAACTATAATAGGCATGAGTTATGAATTACTGCAGAAAAGCGCACAAAATCTTTTCAACTGTAAAAAAAATTAAGACTTACCTGTGGTCCTGGTGGTCCAATTGCACCAGGCAATCCATAATCGCCTTTATCGCCCTGTTATAAAAAGAGAGACACTGTTTGATTATTTATTCCAAGTTTCACCCAGGTGAGGTCACAAGCACTGGACAGGACTCTTAATAAATACCAAAAAATGCAAAATTCAGAGGCATCAAAGTTACCAGTACACATCATTAATCAACTCAAAAGCTGAAACAGGAATGGAGGAGGGTTTTGGTCTTTGATTATGTATTTAACAGAGGACCACCCTCCTTTAGCCAGATGCTCAACAAGTTCATCTGCAAGGCAGAGTAAACAGGCAATTAAGGAAGTTTAACAGTTAAACAAGTCTCTGTTTTCACGGTCCAGCCAAAAGCAAAGGAGAGCAAGGAGCTATTTAAGTTACAGAGCGTGTGTTTTCTTGCAAAGTGCCAAGTCTCACTGGACACATAAAACCAAGTCTTTCATTATGAGACGAGGCCGCCTTGACAAAGCAATAAAGAGAACAGACAAATCTTTATAAGCAATAAACATCAAGAAGTGATTTTTTTTTTCTGTCCTCTGTCTGTTAGAACAGACGGAACTGCATCGAATGTCCTTATTAAAGTGTATTAATCATCTTTATTAATACACCTAATCACTTCACTGTGCTAAACAAAATCAAATGACTCTCCAGTATAATTACTGATAGGTCTGGACCATGGGTGCTGGTAGCCTGTATTTCAAAAAGGATCCCTCAGCCAAAAACATTCAATACAACAACAGACACCTTTAGAATTTACTCTGGCAAACTTCAAGGACAAGCTGACAATGAGATATGGCTGAACTCTGTTGGGCTGGAAGAGAAGCTGGTGATTAAGACAGTCTATGGCTTTGTTTTCTTCCACATTGTCTGCTTTCATGCTGCACATTAAATGTGAAAGAATCCACTGCTTCCTTTACAGAGGAAGAATACTTATGAGAGGGCTGTAAATCGCAGGTGTGGCCTTTAGATAGCAGGGTCTGGCAATTAGCGTGTAGTGTGTGTAGCATGTGTAGTAGTGTGTGCACACTAATACACAGATGCCATGTATGCACACACACATGCACACACACATTCAACATGTCAACAAATGTTGTGATTTATCAGATTATACTGATTATACTGAATGCAAAAAAATGTTCTAATTTTAAAAAAATCATGGTCATTTCAAAAGTTCACTGACAAATCAATAACATTTCTATTTGCAATTTATAACCCGTTCCCCTGAAAATGTCCTAAAACCTAAAGTACAGACTGATCACAGTCCGATTATTACATGACATTGGTGCATCTTCGCAAAAAAATGCAATGCATTTCAAACAACCGGTAGTGGTAGCATCATGTGCCACAATAGAACTGACTTAAATGGAATTTATAGTTATTACTATTTCATGCATGTGAATTAAATATTAAATAATAAAGGGAACTACAAATGATGAGACATAATAACTGCCATTTTGCTTTCCCTCAGGTAGCTGAATTAACAACATGGCTGCTTCCAGCTGCATCAATATGCAAAAATAACACAAAATTAATATTATACTAAAAGTAAAAAAAATTGTCTATCCCAAATCACTCTCACTCACTCATTTTCTTAGCGGCTTATCCTGATTAGGGTCACAGTGCTGTACCCTGAACAGTTAGCCATTCCATCGCAGGGCAGACACACACGCAAAAACACACACTCACTTACTTACACACACACACACACACACAAACACACACCTTCAAGCAATTTTGCATCTCCAGTCCACCTGATGTGCATGTCTTTGGAGGAAACCAGAGCACCCGAAGGAAATCCCATAGAGACATGGGGGAAACATGCAAACTCCACACAGAAAGGACCAGGAACCTTCTCTATGTGAGGCAACAGAGCTACTCGCTGCAGCACTGTGCCGCTTACCCCAATCATGTTTTTTTTTAAGTGATTCAGATCAGCATTATGTTCAAAATGTGCATCATGTAAAAATGTGTGTTATTCTTCACCATCTTGATTAAACTGATTAAAAGGGCCATCAGGACATGGTAATGTCAACAACAAGCATGTGTTGATTTATTCTAACTGCTCCCTCCATTTTTAACCTAAACTAAACACTCTCACAAGAATACTCATCAATAAAATTGCAATTCACGGTGTTTCAATAAATTATTCACATTCCAGGGCAAGCATGCCCTGTTAATATATTGACTTTGTCCAGAGCAAATTTGGTTGTGCAATGTCTGAGACTGGGACTGGCTGCAGATTTAGCAGTGTTGGCCATGTGGTGCAACAATATCCCGGAGAGCATGCAACGGATAATGCAATCTCTGAAAATGTAGAATGACTATAACCATTCAAGATGAAATCTTTAAAAAAGTTTTTTTCACAACTGTTTGGGTACAGTGTCTGTTACCGAATCCTAGAGGGACAAAAAAACACCTACTCAAGAAGCTGCTTGCCAAATGACATACGGTCCGAACTAAATAACACAATAAATTGTGTTTCCTTTTTATAATGATGGATTTTAATGCTCCATCTCTTGAATTTCAACAGAGGGGCCTTTCTTTATTGTCAGAGCAACAGCTTTTCTTATTTGCCTTCAATTATGTTGTTAATGTCTTCGGAAATTGCAGTGAAGCTTTAAGCAAGTGGTTGTGATGTGGGAGCTGGTTTCTGTGTACTAGCCATCTGCTTGTGAATACCTTATAATTACCTAGGCAAAAACATTGATTTTGGCAGATGAACAAGGCATTATATTGCATTAAACTTCCGCTACAAAGCACTAAAGAGATCTCCATGAGACTCTTTCACAAAGCCGATTATTCCAAAGGTTCCCAACCCAGCCCTTTGGGCTTCCAACCCACAAAAGTTTGCTCTATTCTAGTCCTCCAGACATTATTACCAGCGTTCTTGATTACCTGGTCCTGTGAATAGAAGCAGGGATTGAAGAAAAATGCAGGTTAGCAATAAGGTCTCAAGAGTCAGCTTGGGATCCTGAGCTGTGAATGATTTCCTGCTCAGAAGTGGGGCTAATATTGATCTGGAGTAATCCAATCCATACTACATTTTCACTCAGCAAGAGCCCTGATCAGCGTTTGCTTAAAATAGCACTAGATAACACTAGAAGTGTCTCCGCAAGTGCATCTGGAACGTGTAACGTCCAGACAACAGAATTACACTATCATGTGCCAGAAGACTCAGTTGGTCTGCACAGCTGTAATCCGAGTTAAGATTTGGACAGGATTTTGTATCTTATAGTGTAGATATATGTGACCTACATCCATAATTTAAGTTGACGCCTCAGTCCTATTTTCAGAAACCTCCCTGATTTCAAAAACTCGCTTTTAAAAGTGACACGTTTATCACATAATGAAACTATATAGTGAGAAACTATAAGTTTAATATATATATATATATATATATATATATATATATATATATATATATATATATATATATCTTCAAGATCAGAAGAATTCATCACAGGCATCACCCAGCTGCTTGTCCAGTCCCTGGTCTTCTTTAAAATGGAATACCGTTGCTCTAATCTGGCAGGTCTTCCACTGAAGGCAATAAGACCACTACAGCTGATTCAGAACTGATTGTCTCTTCTACCACACCCCCAAGCGCGGGACCTGCACTGGCTCCCTGTGTGCTCGTATCAGGTTTAAATCTTTAACACTTGCTTACAAGGCCAAGAACAGTCTTGCACCCTCTTATTTGACCACTTATCAAACAACATGTCTCTTCTCGTCCTCAGACCATCAAGCACTGCTCGCCTTGAACCTCCACTACTGAAGAGAAGAGGAAGGCATGCATCAAGACTCTTCTCAGTCCTGGCTCCTCAGTGGTGGAATGAACTTCCCTGATGGTCAAAACTGCTGAATCCCTTGCTGTCCTCAATTGTCGACAGTACCCACTCAAGGAATTTTTCGGGAATAATCTTCCAAATTAGTCCTACTTTTTACCTGGTTCTTCTCATTTTTTTCTCATTTCACACATAAAAAAAAACAAAATGGCACTTCCTTTTGTTCTCGTCACAGGGTTAATAAGTGTATTACTTGGTTGCAATAGATAATCAGCAGTTGTTGATTGAAACTGGTTACTAATATGAAGATCAAATGTGAGCACTGTTGTAAGTTGCTTTGGATAAGAGCATCTGCTAAATGCTGTAAATGTAAATGTAACATATATATATATATATATATATATATATATATATATATATATATATATATATATATTATATATATATTTATTTTATTTTATTTTTTTTTTTTCAGAGTGAGGAGGTCCTGCGTGCTTGCTTTTAACTGTTAATGTTAAAACCAGTATCAGAAATTCATAGAGTTTAATTTGCCAAAGCTTAAAATACATTACATAGTTATTGAAGATTCAAATAAATCATATCATGACACATGCATAAGGTTTAAATATTAAATATAAATATTCAATTTATTTGCAATAAAGCAAAGGTTGTTTCCATTAGCACAAAATGAAATAATTAAATTAATGATTGTGACATAAGGCCCCATAAAGCAGAGACAGAAATGTATTCCGTTAAATTCCATTCCATTAAAATCACTTCCAAGTAATGGAAGGCAACACTTTGAAAAATAAAAGTCCACAGAGTTCTATGACTGAAAGAAGAACAGAAGAAGAAGTATTTTGTAAATGAAATCATATGATAGAGAAGAGACTCATATATCGCATGTGAGTTTTATGAAGGTTCTTTATGCTTCAAAATGTTTCTTCCCACTCACACATCTCACTTCCTAACTTTCCATTGAAAGGTTTTTAAACAAAAAATCTTAAAAAGGAGCAACAAACAACCATTTTTTGAGAATCTTATTTCTAAAATCATCATGAATCAGTTCTATATATTTTCTGCTTGTGTTTAAGTACTACAATACTATGTGTCTGCCCTATTTATAGAAAACAATTGGGAAAAAATATTCAGTACTGTGCAAAAGTTTTAGGCAGGTGTGAGAAAATGCTGTAAACAAAGAATGCTTTCAGAAATAGAAATAATGATTGTTTATTTTGATCAATTTACAAAATGCAAAGTGAGCAAACAAAAGAAAAATCTAAATCAGATCAATATTTGGTGTTACTACCTTTTGCCTTCAAACCAGCATCAGTTCTTCTGGCCCCACAGAGCCCTGATCTCAACATCCTCCAGTGTGTCTGGATTACATGAAGAGACAGAAGGATGTGAGGAAGCTACATCCACAGAAGATCTGTGGTTAGTTCTCCAAGATGTTTGGAACGAACTACCAGCCGAGCTCCTTCAAAAACTGTGTGCAAGTGTACCTAGAAGAACTGATGCTGTTTTGAAGGCAAAGGGTGGTCACACCAAATATTGATTTGATTTAGATTCTCTTCTGTTCATTCACTGCATTTTGCTGATTGATGAAAATAAATGATGAACACTGATGACAATGATGAGCATTCTTTGTTTAAAGAATTTTTTCCACACCTGCCTAAAACGTTTGCACAGTACTGTATAAGCTTAAGGGAGTATAAATAGACATTCAGTATAACTGTCTTGAAACTTCAGTTTAAAGAAATAACAAACAAGCATGGCAAAGGATGTTTAATCTCTGACTTCATGAGTAAAGTTTAGAATTAGTAACATGCACTATGTAATAAATAAGATGTAGGATGTTTTTTAACCAATCAGATTGTGTCTTCACAACTAACTGTAGAAAAAGTCAAAATAACGGGCAGTGGAAAGTTAGAAATAGACCTCCAAGGCATAAATATCTTAGCAAAAGCATCAACTGCAAATCGACAATTTAATGAAAAGCATGTCCAGAAACCAAATTATTATACCTGCCCACTCTTTCATTACATGCCTAAACGACAAGTACAAGAAATGTGATTAGAGGTATCAACTGGCAACCTCCAAGAAGACTCTATACATTCAAAATTACAAGGCTGTGGTTAAAGCCCCTTTACACACCCATGATTGGTTTGTCCATGATAAATACAACATCTGTTGGAACCTGTGGGCTTTACCAATGCATGTTGTTGAGCTTACTGATTGGCTGATTGGCTAAACTCTTTAATTTGCCATGTTGTCTGTTCGTTATGCAGTTTGAGCATGCAGAGCTCTTCTTTGAAAACTACTAGGATCACTGTACTGATCTGAGTGCAGGCATGTAGAACATACAATAACACACGAAGTTTAAAAACCATGACATCTTCAGCTGCTCTATCAAACTGTCCGCCAGCTTAATGAGACTAAGGACTGCAATTTAGGTGGTCTCAGAAACTTAATGAAAGGTATATTAAAACGAAATGTTTTTTACTACATCCATTGGTGGTTAATGGAGTTCAACTAATCCTGTAAATGAGCTGAATTTGTACCAAACCCAGCCGATTAAATATTTATAAAGCACCTATCAATGAGCCACTTAGGATCCAAATTGACAAATAGTTGTAATCAGTATGATTGTTGGATCTAAAAGTTTAATGCGCATTTAGTCTTTTCCTCATTTAAAACTAATTTAAGGCCAATCAAGCAATTCAGATGCAGAAGTTAAATGCCTTTTGCAAATATTATGTAGCATTAAAAAAAGAAGGGAAAGCTGGAAGTGAAAAGAAAAGACAAGAGAGTTTGAAAAATGCTCAGATTGAAATATGCTCAACCGGGCTTCAGTGTAACCCCACTTTTTTGCAAGAGTTATGCAAATTGATCAAGTGACACAATGATCAATGACAAAAAAGCAGAAAATGGTGCAGGGCAGCTGCTTTTGAGCACCGTAAAATGTTTTATGTTTATATAATCTGCCACTTTAAACTACTTTTTGGGACAGCAAAAAAAAAAAATATATTTAATGAACACAGGCTTAAACTTGCATACATTTTAGAATTAAAGCAGAGATAAACACAGAGGCCTGTGCATCTCTAGAAACTGTTTCAGTGGGTGTGTCTCTTTTGAATTCTCAGAGTAGATTAATCTGAGTTGTCACAGCTATTTACAAGTGAGGCAGACATGTTTGTGTACATTTAGTGTCTGTATGAAATTTATTTGACTTTAATAAATCTTTCAAAGCTGAATTTTACATAATATGTGCCTGTGTATAAAAGAGGGGAGGACGTGAAAACAGCATTTACAGACCTTTTTATGGATGTTTATGGAATGGCCTAATGGATGTACAGTGTAGAGGGGTGTTTAAACAGTGAAATGGTAGTTTGTATGTCTGTTTGTGTGTGTGTGGGTGTGTGTGTGTGCGCGCGTGTGTGTTTGTGTGTAATTGCAGCCTAAATGAGCTCTCGACACTCTGCAACTGTAAAACTTCACCAGTAAAAGCAAGAGGCCACATGAAAGCAACCAAAATGGCCTAGTTATCTAACAGTACTGCGGATGAGATGCTGTGTAGGGGAGTAGCTCAGACCCAAAATCAGGCCTTTGAGGCAGCTCATGTGGTTTTATAGTCTTTTAACTATCCTGTAATCCGAAATGGGAAGGTTTCAGTCTAGAATTTGCAGTTGGAGGTTATCTCTTCCACTACGTTTATTTCTCTCTATTGGAAGCTTCACTGAAACAAACCAGGCCACAATATGGCCCTTATAAAAAAACCTTTCATAGAGCTGGATTTTTGTTATGCCTCATTCATCAGAGCCAGAGGGCTTGAAAAACATATTCTAAAGCAACATCCTGGCAAGTGAAATTATGTTAAATTCATAAAGTAAAACAAGTGGCATAAGACAACTTTAAATGAAATCCCTAAGCATTTGCTTAATTGTCTCTTTTCATTGGAAAATGGCTCTAATCAGTCACCTGCCACTGGAATAAAATAATATTGCTAGATTTAAACATTTTAAAGTCTGGCTTGGGAAATCAGGTTTGGCTGTATTCTCTGCCTGGCCAAAAAAAGTCAACACCTCCACTGGAGAAGTAACACAGTGATTAGAACGCTGGCAACAAGCTCATTTAAACGGTTGCTTCTCATTTCTTAAACAACCGTGTCAGAAGACTAATCCTTTGGTTGTGGAAAAAATGTTCTGCAGTTTCAGAAGAGCCCAGTTTGTTTGACTTGCATCAAGCAAAGAAAACAACTGAGCAGATTGCTGAAACTACTTAAACTGGGCTAAGAAATGTCCTGCACATTATTAAATCCTGACAGCATAATGATTAGACATCATCTTTGATGGAGAGATCTGGTCTGGAAAAAAATCCTGAATGATCTAGAGATCAATTAAACATTTGGTTTAATCAAGAGTAGAACCCACGGGTGTTTAATAGTGAAAGCAAAAGCATTTCAACACAAACCATACATGCCTGTGGGGGAAATGGAATGATCTGGGCTTGCTTCAACTTTTCAGATCTGTGTTCAGCTTTATGTGCCCAAAAAAATGAGGTCAGCTGACTACCTGAATATACTGATTGAACAGGTTTTTCCATCAGCTGATTTTTTCTTGCCTGATTGCACAGGCGTATTTCTACAATCACAATGCCAGGATTCAAGCTCAAATTGTGAAAGAGTGGTTCAGGGAGCATGTCACACCATTTACTTTCATGGACTGGCCACCAAAGAGTCCAGGCCTTAATCTCACTGAGAACATTTGGGATGCGCTGGAGAGGATTTAATGCAGAGGTCTGATTTTCCCATCATCAGTACAAGATCTTTGAGAAAAACGAATGCAACTTTGTTGTGACATTACATAAGCGTATCAAAAACAATACCACATTGAATGCATGCCATAGACAAAGCTAAAGGTGGTCCAATGAAATACTAGAGAGATTTTTTGGCCAATCAAGTGCAGCCTAAACTAAGCTGTAAGAAATTATTGTCTTTAAAATGTAAGCATCCTGGGACTAGAGACATCTCCCAACAGCAGAAATCTTTGTTCAGTATAATTTAGCTTTCCATAACTAATTATTTAATATATTTCCATGATATGCTTGCATAAGAGAGAGATTTAAAGACAGTGACACTGATTATTTTAATATGCAAAAGCAACAACGGATGTGCAAAAGTTAATGAGAAAAGAAGGACAATGGAGGCAAAAAGCATAGCCTTAAAGAGTCTGAGGTGTAGATTTAAACGCAGGAGGTGGTTGTCAATCTATAAAAGCAGTAAATGGAAAGGAGAGATAAAAATAGAAAGGCAGATAGAAGGATAACAGGGTGGAGATGAGTGAAGCAGGCGATAAGTAGGAAAGAGGACAAAGTGATGAGATATAAAGATAGGGCGAAATGAGGGTAAGAGGATGGAGAGAGAGAAAGAATGAGAAAGAGGGAGAGAGTCCCTGTTCACAGATGCAGAGGCAGATGCAAGGGTTTGAAAATAGACATGACCATAAATACATGTTGCCAAAGCCAAGGCGTGTGTGTGAAGGGAGTGTTTGTGGGTATATGTGGTCAAGGACGAATGACCCAATGTTGGCAAACACGGCTGCTACACATTTTAAAAAATCCATCTCATACCTGTTAGTATTCTGCAAAACATCTGAAGCATATTGTGGTGATGAACAAGCCGACAGGAAGGAAAGATCAGAATCAGACAAATAACTGCTGTACAGCCTTGCAGTGTATCACTCTTATCTCATCCAATCAGCTGCTGTTCCACTTGCTGTAACAAGGCTCACAATAAGCCCTCTC
Organism: Hepsetus odoe; assembly: GCA_017165825.1. Lineage (NCBI taxonomy): Eukaryota > Metazoa > Chordata > Actinopteri > Characiformes > Hepsetidae > Hepsetus > Hepsetus odoe. Next base: position 7,758,784 of record CM029377.1, read on the forward strand.
TCATATCTCTATTAATGAATAGAAGCTCTTAATTTCTCATGAAACTGATGCTCTCGATCTAAAAAGCACCACATTCATTCCCTGCACTCTTACATATGAAGTACAAAAGGGGTTCTCTGGAGCAATGCTGTAGGAGAACCACCTATGATTCCCCAAGAAAATTCTAGGGGATGATTTTTAAAAGGAATATAAAGTAAATGCTCAAAAAAACAATATTCACTGTTTAAATACTCCAGCCATTAAAAATGATAGCTTTCCCTTTGCATTGCTCCAGAAGTGGAACAATAATTGGACAATTGACTGAAAAATTGGGCAATGCAGCTAGCAGGACCATTTCCATCATCTTTTCTCACAATGATCCATGAAAGTTATTTGTTGTAATGTTTTTTTTTAAATATACCGCTTGCACTTTTTCAAAGCTATTTCCCTTGGGACAAGTTTTGGGAAACTTAGTTTAGGAACTCCTATACAGAGTGCAGTTATTTAGGCTGTGTGATAGATGTGTATTCTGTAGTATCTCCAGCTATTTGCAGAACATCTGCAACTCTGATGAGCAAGTCCATGATCAAACAGTCATAATTAAAATGTCAACCACAGAGTGAGCAAAAAGGCTGGGAGCTAATGATCTTCCCCGTGAGGAACTGTTCAAACAGAAATAAGTCTAAAAATGAGTATGGCATGTGTACTAACTGAACATTAAGACACCAATCAGCCAAAACATTAAAACAGCTGACAGGTCATGTGAATACCGTTCATCATCTTTTGCAGTAAAAGCAAGCAAAATAGTGGCTGCACTGTAGCACACAAGGCTGAAAAGGTAAAACTGGTTGTGAAAGAAAGGCATCAGAACGGGTTGTATCACTGCAGACTAGTCAGAGTAGTGCTGACCTCGCTCCACTTCCAAAAGCATATTTGACCTTCAGAACTTTTCATTTTCGGTCATTTTCTGCTGCTTGTCTCAAGCAGGGTCACGGGGGAGTGCTGGAGTCCATCCCAGCTCACACAGGGCGAAGGACGGGGGACGCACCCTGGACAGGTCGCCAGCCCATCGCAGGGAGGTGCGGGACAGGGACGGCACCTTGCTCAAGGGTACCTCAGGACAACCTATTGGGAAGGGGTTCGAACCCCCGATCCTCCGGCCAATGCCCAACCACTAGGCCACCACTGCCCCCTTCAGAACTTGAGCAATGAAATTTTTTCTGGTATATGTTCCTGGCCTTTCGTGTGAGCATTCCTTACCCAGGGAACATGCAGCACCCGGAAAATAGCAAGGCAGTCTGATGCTCTGGGCAGTGTTCTGCTGCAAAACCTGTCCTGGCATTCAGGTGGGAGTAACTTTGACTCCCTTTATTTTAATGGTATTTCCTAACGGCAGTAGAATCTTAAATCTGATCAATGTGCCCTGTCAGGCTGCATAAAAAGGTTTAAGGAACATGACAGTAACTTCATAGTCCATCCGCAGATCTCAGTCTGATTGAAACTCTGTGGCATGTGCTGGACAAATATATCTGATTGATAGACTTACCATCTCATGATTCACAGAACCTAAAGAATCTGCTTGTCTTGGTGCCAGAGAGTACAGACGACCTTCAGATGTCTTGTGGAATCCAAGCCTTTAAGAGACTTACACAGTTCTGGCCAGGTTCAAATATTCAGTTCATCTAAGAAAAGAACCCCTTTGAGCAAAGAGAAAGCAAAATGCTTGAGCTCTTCTCAGAAAAAACTGATAGCTAGACAGCTATTATTTAGCTCAGTCTGCACACTTTATTGTCAGATGAAAAAGATGCCTTGACAGATAAAGTTTTTTTATGGTAGTGATTAATCCAAAATTTGCATTCATTCTTTCCAAAAGCAACCTGTGTTCAGAAGACAATATGGGTCCTTTGAAAACCATTTAACCAAAATTTTGCCAGCAAAGCTCTAAATGAACTGAGCATTTCAGCAATTCACACAACTTTATATCTAAACTTGTGCACTTTAGACTAAAGACATGTCCACAGTGCACTAAAAGCTTGGCTGTATGTGGGCCCTAGGTGGGACCAAGCAGTGGAAAAAGCAACCATGAATGGCAACCATGTAAGACCTGTCAACCAAGGTGATCCATCAGGGCTTAGCTGACACTGTGGTGAATACAAGTCTCTTTCAAACTGTGTGATGTGAATGGCATGACTGCACAAACACACACACACACACACACACACACACACACACACACACACACACATATTACATCATGACTACTGTACACCTACGCCCATTACAAGCCCCCAGCATAATCGGCCAAACACACGCTTTCTGTACAAATACCTTTTTGTATGAATGGAGTGAACTTGAAGATTAGCTGAGGTAAATTTTCACTTTCCTTTCAAAGAACATTACCGGTTTATTAGTGTAGAAGCATTCTAATGACAGCATGCCATCACTGATGGGTGTTACACAGACAGAAATGGCAGAGGTGAGCATTTTCATTTCGGCTTCCGTGACTTGGCCTCTTTAAAAGTTTTTCTATCGTATAATGTTTTTTATGGACTTTCTGCACTTTAATTGTTCGTTTAATGAGTGTGGCATGTTTTATTGAATCTATGCACATTATTAAACTGAAGAGTTGACAGCATTCAATTCAATTTAATCTCCACAGATTCTCGAGTGGCTTATTTCCAATGAACATCCAAGCTCCAACCCAAGAGGGTTAAGTGCTGTTTGGGCCCTTGGAAGAAAAGTTGAGTTTTTTTTTAACTAGAAATAATCATTGGAATTTTTATTCTAATTTCATTTAAAAAAATTAATTGAACATTGTAAGAATACTAGAATTAACTTTGAGTTCTATCTTGCAGCAATATCATAAAATGATGAATGAAATCCATAGACAATTTATAAAATCATTTCATTTCAATTACCAAGATGTATTTTTGCAGCTTGATTGCATTTTGGGAAGAATATTAATTTGTATGTTTTACCTTTATACGCATACCTATATATCCTATGTGTCTAAGCAAATTAATAGATAACCAAACTATGCCAACTGTGAACTTCAAGTCCTAAAGGAAAAGGTGGAGGGTTGGATGGACCTCGAATAAGTGGACAAAACTGGACAAAACAACATGTGGACCAATTGCACACCATCATTAGTTTGCACAATGATCAATAGTTCATTATGGTGAGTAGTTTGGAGTATATAACAGCATCCTCAAATGAACTACAGTGCATTAAACATATAATAAAAACTTTTAATGAAACTCAGCTTAGGGCTTCTACACAGTGCAAAATATTCTTTATATTTTCAAGTTGTTTCTATTGCTACATGTGCAAGCCAAAGGCAGCTCTTTAATGTGTGAAAGAATGTGATTTTTCTTGTAATGTCTTGCATTGAACTGTTGAATAACAAAAAGCAATGAAGATTTAGAGACTATGGGAAAATCGTTTTAACTTCTTCATGTAAATATGGTCATTATTTGTCCTGCCATCATCTAAACGGGGGGTTGATTTAACCTTGTAAACAAAGCAGAAATTGGTCTATCTTTGGAAAGTCACTTGGTTCCTGCAAATCATTAGCCAGTGCAATGTTCCCTGAAACTATCTCAAGGCAAATTAACTTTATTTATTGTTCTTGTGTATCAGAGTTTTCAAGAATAGCTCAAAGTTCATTAGCTGAGATGGGAAAGTTGAGCTACACTAATGATGTGACATTTAATTAACAGATTAATGTTTGTAAATTTAAAAATATTAATTAAAACTGTCTCATGAAAAGAAATTGGCATATTAACATGTGCTCTGTGAAGATCTGCATTACATTTTATCTGCATTATCGGTATTGTGATGAACTTTTTTTCATAAAATAAACAGCAGAAATGATCATTTTAGAGCTCTTAAACACCAGATCCAGTTAATAAGGAGCTTAAGAATTGCTATGAGTAAAATCAGTTGCACAAGAGCCAAGAAAAGATTTCAAAGCACAGATGAAATCAAGGCCTGCTTAGCCACAGAGGATGAGAACTGGTCTGCTCACTACCCCTTCACAGTAGCAACCCGCATGCATTTTGCATTAACAACGAGAAGTGTGAACGCCCACAAAATGAGAGTTATTACTGCGGCAGCTGTCTACCCACAAATTGAGACAGATTCTCCTCTGGATTACATTTCAAAAGCTTCAATACCCCTCTCTTTCCTTATAATAACAAGAAGAGCATATCAATTACTCAGACAAGATACACTGCTTAAAACACCATCAAAATTCCAGGGACAATGCTCTGTGCATTTCTTAAGAATAAAAATTCAAAATCCAAAACTGATCTTCTTCAAGGGATTAGATCTTGTTGAAAGTTCTATAAACTTTAAAAGTTGTTTTCAATATCATCATTTAGAAACAGTTCTTCACCAAACCACCACTGTACAATTCTATAGGGCAAGGGTCAACTCCAGGCCTGGGCAGCCAGTGTCCAGTCCATCTTTACCTTGCCCAACTGAAATTTGCTGAACCTGGAAATTGACAAATCGTGAATCAGGTGTGCATGGAAAAGTGACCAATTTGTGCTGGACACTGCTCCAGAGCTTTTTGTTTGCTTTTTACATAGAGTATTGGCTTTTTACTTTGCAGAATCTTAATTAACAAAAGTGTGCCCGAGCCTTGTTTGACTTTGTTGACTGCTAAATTACTGCAAAACAGCTTACACAACACAGCCCTTTACGAAGGCACTAATCTGACCTGTCATCCTCCTTCACATGGATCACACTGACAACATTCATATTTCTCCAAAACACATTCTTTAGTAACCCCATTTTATAGCTTTCTTTTTTTAAATACACTGACCTTTGATCCCACTGGGCCGGCTGGTCCCATGACACCAGGAAGCCCTGAATCCCCCTGTGTGTGTGAAACAAAAGAGGAGAAAGTGGGATATGGCAATGCAAGAAAAAAGTCTTACTCTTAAATGAGGCAGAGGAACCACAATTACACCTATTAGTCTCTAACCCCTTAGGACGAAAAGTGAGCCAAGGGGGAGTAGGATGGGAAATCCACAGTAGTGCATTCCTTCACGTAGACATGAAGCAAAAGTTATAGTCAATCATTTTCTGCCACTTGTCCCAATCGGGGTCGCGGGGGAGTGCTGGAGTCCATCCCAGCTCACACAGGGCGAAGGACGGGGGACACACCCTGGACTGGTCGCCAGCCCATCACAGGGAGCAAAAGTTATAGAATCTATTCATTTTGCATCAAGAAAATTCACATTGCTGTATATGTAGAGGATCCATTGTAACAACAATTTAAGTCAGTGGGAGAATGTGTGAACTCTGAAATAAGAAATGATCTCCAAGAGTGCTTGCTTTTTTTCATTAATTAATTAACTTTTTTAATCTGTATGACATATTGTTGCTTTTGTATTTCTTAAAGATTTATTAAACAAATCTTTAAAACATCCTTAAAGAAGGCATTGTGTACTTGTGCCATGTGTTCCATTCTCCAATGGAAGAACCACCTAAAATTTTATATTTATAATTTATATTTGATATAAATTATTTTTTAGCTATAAACAGACATGCCTTTGCACATTACCTTTGGGCCAGGCTCTCCAGGGGGTCCTTGTACACCTTTCTCACCTGGAGGTTGCTGTTGAGAAAACATTTATATTTTTCTATTGAACTGTGTGAATATTTTTTGAAGGTGCGTAAAACGATTATAACGTTAATGTACGGGTCTTCCAGCGGCCCCAGTGTCATGCTGCTTTAGGGTCATTGCTAATAAGGATCCTTAAACTCACACAAGGTAGTTTGAAATGCTCCAAAGTAATCCTGACTTGCAGGTGTTTATGCTCTGCTATCCTTTCCCACTCTACAGCAATATGCTTCATATAAAAACAAATCCAAATCTGTTTCCTTGCAGTGTGTTTTGGAAGGGACAAGCCTGCCACTTTCTTCCTGTTCTCTTTCCACAGGACCCACCACCAGCTGTTTCATGCCTCCAGTAAAATATTGTGCAGAGCCACTGTAGTCCTATAGCAGGGAGGTACTCCTCTAGGCTCTAGGCTCTAGGCTCTAGACTCATGGCTCAACCATAAAGACTGAAATGGGGTAGTATAGATCAGATCTTACCTTCATCCCTGGCAGGCCTGGTCTACCAGGTAAACCTGGTTGTCCCCTGTCACCCTGTAGACATAGAACCAGGTTAGATAAAGTGTTGCTAGAAATATAATCAAATGTGCTTTGTTCACTCCAGCCTCATAAAAAGTTAAAGTAAACAGAATATCTACCTTTCTATAAAAACCACCCTTTCTGGGAAAACTTTACTGTAGGGTAGTGTTTGTAAGGCGACAGAACATCTACATGCTGACATAAACTTACATTAATATTTATAAAAGTCTGTTCCGTCAAGACTCATAAAAACATTTCTTTCATCAGTTTCACTCCATGGCAAATCAAGACACTGGCAAAGCTAGAATGAGCCTTTATAAAAGTCTGTGTAGATTTACGTCACTTCTCATCAAAGGCTCAAGTGGATGTAATGCAGTTTTTTGAATGCCACATTACACCAAAGTGCATTAGATTATTTATATTTTTGTTCATTCCAAGGCTAGTTCTATGTGCACAGCTGAAATGTGAATATTTTGATTCATAATAGTCTTACACATTTACATTCATGGCATTTAGCAGACACTCTTACCCAGAGCAGCTTCCAATTCCTGATTACAGGGACAGCCCCCCTGGAGCGACTTGGAGTTAAGGGTTTTGCTCAGGAACCCAATGGTGACAGTGCTGGAGGCAGGATTCGAACATGTGACCTTTTGGTTCATCTGTGAGTATACTACCACTAGACCACCTCCACTTAGACACCGTGTCTAATGCAGTGCTTGGCAGTATACACCCAGAAGCCAATCATTTAGGCTGCTTGCTAAACTATATTGTTTATGTTTTCTTACGATGCTCAGAACTACATGCTTTTTTATTGTGACACTAGAAGTCTAATTTACATTATCTTGGTTCAACCTACTTTGTAGCCTCTTATTCCTGCATCACCCTTGGGTCCAGCTAAACCAGCTTCACCCTGAGAGGGAGAAAGAGTAAAGAGCATTTGGTTGAGGCTTAGCACACAGCACACTTGTCATACACCATTAACAAAAAAGTCGAAGACACTGTATAGTATGGCAATGTCACCTTCTCCCCTGGAATCCCTGGCTCTCCAGGCAGCCCTTGTTCACCCTTGATGCCCTTCAAAAAATATTTGAGGAGATCAAACGAAGCCACATAACTAATAAAATGCACTCATGAGATAGCAGTGGTAGTTTTCTAGTCAATGGAAGCATAAGAGAGTACTCACAGGCTTACCGTCAGGGCCTGGGGGTCCGTCCTGTCCATTCTCACCCTGAAATGAAATGAAATGAATTGAAATGAAATGAAATGAACACACAGCAGTAGCAATTACAGTGGGCTGCAGTACCTGTCCCCAAAGAGCAGTTATGGTGTTAGATGCCTTGCCCAAGGACTACAGCGGGGATGTGCTTACCCCCCACTACCCACATTTTTCCTGCCTGTCCTGTTCTCTAAACATTAGGCCATGGCTGCCCCAAAGCATGTGAACTGGACTCTGGTCTTCCAGGTGACAGGTAGAGATATTCACTATTCCAACACCTTTCAGAGTTATAACCAAGTACATGTATAATGCAAACAACAAAAATCATTCAATGATCCACCATTGTATGAACATTTTATGCTGGTCAGCAATTCCCTTTAATTCATTATTTGATGAATATTTTGATTGAAACCCAATCGCTCAAATAATATTTGGTCATGTGAGGGAGTCAACTGGAGAAAATTAACCTTCATTCCAGGTGTTCCAATTGGTCCAGGTGGTCCTGGTGGCCCTAGATTCTCCTCCGTACAGTCACAGTCCTCCTCTACAGGTGGCGTCCGATCTAGGGGACACTAAGTGGACAACAACATGCAGCAGCCATCCTCTGATACACTTACAAAACTATCAGTATCAAAAGAACCTCACTTACCCTCTCATCATCCTACACCCACAAGGGAAAAAGGAAGGGAGACCAAAAGTTAGACATGAAAGCACTGGAAGGCCAAAAACTAACAAAAGCATGTATATGTATATTGTATATGTACATGTATATATAGCTTATTTTGAATTTTGCATGAAGCCATACCACTGAAAAGATTTCACATGCAGTCTCTCTTTCGCTTTGCATTGGGTCACAGTAGAGCCTCAGTTTCTGGATTTCAATCTGTGGACATTTATAGGGGATAAGCATTTGTAAATTCTACATAGATGTTACAGCTTATATGCAGTACATATGTGTGCACATTAAACCTTTAGCAGTTTTTGTACATTCACTTCCTACAGGGAAAATGATGACTATAAACTCTGCATAGTTTTAAATATACAGCTTTTTTAAGTGTGGCCTTCTATACAGTATATTTACATAGACTCCTTCTGTCTGGCAGTTCTGCGGAATTGTACCATAAAGCTATTTCTGGAATCACAGTCAGACTTCAGCAGTGCCTGCTCTGGCTTTTGCTACTTACAGGAACTGTGGCCTCAGAACCGTGTCGTTTGGCAATTTGTGTCTTGCCATTGATGTAAATGGGCACAACCGGCTCCAGATTCTTCTCCTGGACCTCATTGTCATCAACATAAAAGACAGCATGTGTTGGCCGGACCAGGATCTTCAGTTGGTGCCAACGTCCATCAAAGAGACTCTGTGAGATGAAGGGACAGATTAAATCATGGCAATAACCCTTATCACCCCTAGAGTGGCCTATACAGTGTGGTATATACATTCTCAAAGATAAAGGTTCCTGAACAGTTTGGTTTAGAAACGATTCTACAAATGGGGAACATTATGTGGAAGGTTTTTTTCAGCTTCAATTGGTCAGTTTCTTACCACATCATCAATATTTTTTAGATAGAGGACCACCACAGCAGTAACATCGACCTGACAGAGGTATACAAGTGTGTATGGAGCTGGTAGGAGTGTAGCCAGCACAGCAGCATGAAATGCTTAGCGGATTAAAAGTGGTTCACTACTCACTATTCATAATTATATCTGGTTACCCTGCTGTCATTGCTTACATATAAACAGACGTACTACAGCCTCTAATTCTACACAAGCATGGCAAACTGGGAGTAAGAGAGCGAGGACTTCAGTTCAGCCCATTAATGTCTAAAATAAGATCACAAGGAGGAAAAAAAAAACACTTTTCAATAGAACTGAATCAAACATTGAATCAAAGCATCAAACATGGACATCTGAACTTTGCTAAAGACTTTCATTCCATATTTTATGTGAAGGCTGTAAATAGTAGAACCATAGAACCAGTGGATCTTCTGATTCAGTTTCTTCCTGTCCTCTGCACCTTCCTCATTCACTCAGACTGCCTGCATGTCCTCTCTCACAACATCCATAAACCTTCTCTTGGGCCTTCCTCTTATCCACTTGCCTGTCAGCTCCATCTTCAATATTATACTCCTGATTTCTCCATATGTGTTGCAAAGCTGGTCTCACTAACTTCCAGTAATCCTTTTCTTTCACTCTTGCTGGCACCCTTAATATAAAGGTATCTCCCTCACTTGCTGCACATCTTTCCCAGTTCTGTCTCTTTGTCTAGCTAATCGGTATAGGTCCATTTACTCTCCATCCTCTCATACAATTCACCATGCACCTTTTCTTTAACCTTTACAACCAATTTTTTCCTTGTACTCCTGTCTACTTTTATTTTTGTATCATTTATGTCATTTATATGTAGCATTTCTGTATTGAGTTTTTCAGCAAAAAAAAAAAATCTGCCTTATAGATGCTGCTGTTGTTATGGTTGGCAGAATTCTGCTCTGACTGGGCACACCTGCCATCTCATCAAGGACGTCAACTGTGTTTCATTTGCCAAGAGTTTAAAGCTCCCAGTGAGACAGAGCAGAGCATCGGACATTCCAGTTCTTCGAGCACTTCTCACTCGGGTAAGCCTTGAAATAGCACTGGTTTCTGAGATTCTGCGTATAGTTATGTTGAATAAAGTTGAGCGCAAGACTCCAGGCTACATGCATAGGTCCAGCCCACACCACCCGAGCATTACAGCTGTTTACCATTAGATAGAAACCCATTGCCTAGGTGGCTATACTGGTCAAAGAGAAAGTGACCAGTAACTACAGAGAACCAGTAAAAGGCTAAGTAAAAAAGCAATGAAAAAGGTCACAAAAAAGAAAAAAAAGAAAAAACATCAACAAAACATACAGAATTAAAACATGTGCAACTCAACCAGCTGATGGAAACTTCAAGAAACGTAGCCATTTATACATGCAGGACTAAATGTTATGTTTTATGCTAAGTGAGATAAATGCTAATGAGATCAAATATTTCCCAGAGGGATTTGGGGAACACATTTAACTCAGATGTGAAAAAATATCTTTCCTAATTAATTGTAAGAAATATTTTTTTTTGTGTGCAAAGATGTCCTCTGCAGCACAGTAAAAAGGTCTATAAGCAAGTTTTCATTAATGTCCCAACTGTATTTTATCTGATAAACAAAATGATGGCGAACTCAGTGTACATAAATATGTCGTTATTCATTAATAAACAAATGGTTTCACTGAAACTTTTAACTAAACTCAATTCCAGAGCCACAATGATGTCTCTGTTAAAAGTACTGGGCGAAGCTTCTAAAACAACCAAGCAGGAACATTTGATGCATCCTGTTCCACAAATACATAGCTTAGATGCCACTTATGTAAGGCTTGCAATGCCACAAGGGAAACTGGCAGAATTCCTTCATATTTCCAAAACAAGCTTTTGCTCTTGAACACTCTGAAGTGTGAAAGTGAACACTCTGCATTTCCATGGGTTTTGGTTTTACTCTCATCATCACATCCAGAAATACTGTAAAAATGTGGAAATGGAATCATCAAGTGGATAATAATGAAGATAAACCATTATAAAATGAACTATTTGAAAGTCGGCTTTTATGTACTTTGTCTGGGACTAATTTTTGGTCATGGGTCACACTAGAGTACAATGTGCTCTTGATCCCTCACCAGTTTGCAGAGCACAAAATGATGCTGTGATAATCGTACACAGCATTTGTGACATTTCATTGCATTAAAAAGGTCCTACAAACCTGAATGTCTTGTGCGTCAAAAATGATCCTTTGTTCCCCATTTGCTGTATCAGTGGTGGTGAAAGTGGCAGACGCTGAGTGCCCATGCAATGTCATAGCCACTTGTACTTCCCGGTCTTTAGAAAGCACTCTCCAGAGGTCAAATCTCTCCTTGCTTGCTGGCCCTTTCAACCGCAGAGTCGCAACAAACACATAGGATGGGGGAAGTCCCTCTGGGAAGATATCCCTTAAAAGTGAAAAATCCATTGGTCATAAGGAATAAAGCATTTGCAACAAAGAACCAAAGAATGGAACATATACTGCTTTCAGTCAGCAGCATAAAGATATATGGGTGAGATTTATTCCTTGATCTTCAGCAATTAGTATGCTTAGGTGATGCTGTGGCTGGGAATCCATTACAGGATAATTGGCCACTCATACGAGGACTGGGAAATTTATATCGTCTGCATTTAAAAAGTACCAGATCTCTCTAGTTCATGAATTAATGGATGAGTACCATAAAATAACTATTCAGTTAATAACACTAATGAAAACACATCTAGTTAAAATTTGATTTTCAAAAACCACACTACTGAAGAAAAATGTTAAACAGTACTGATATTTTTGAAACACAATTAGCCTCATTTCCATCTGCAGGAAAGGACAGAAGAAAAAAATTGCTCATCTGCTAGTCAGGCATATATTGGATCTTTTAGTTCTGTGGCCAAACACACTACGGTACTGAACAAAGCTGTATGACTCCTGTCTGAAATTATGTACTTGCAGATTTTACATGCTGGCACATGCCCACCTTCACCCTTAGAGACTGTGAATGTCTTGTAAATTCAAAAGATTAATTTTATCTCACCTAGTCTTCTCAGTAATGTCCAACTCTTTGCTTAGGAGATAGGCTGTCTCAGACCCCAGGGAGCCACGAATCTTCTCTGCCTTTTCGTTGATCTTCATCCCCACCATCAGTTCAAAACCCTTCTCATCCCTAGATGCCACAGGGATACGGGTGGGACAAACAGACTCTGCAGGAGTGGAAAGTGAAAGAGTGTTATGGAGGCCTCCCACCACAAGCTTTCAAACCAATCCTCACAGCATATCTTCCACAAGATATGCAACAGTCCAACTTTTTCATTAGGCTATACATTCAGCAGTCAGCTACATTAAAAATCAATCTTAAAAAATCCTAGAGGAGTGCAAAGATTCCTAATTTTAGGCAGAGCAAACTACAATACCACATCTGTAACCATACATGAAAAAATAACAAATGACCCTTGTAGACCATGTACTTGTACCTGGACATTTGGAGGACTGCTTATAAGAAATGCTCTTTCACACATTAAAGGCATGTAGATGCACGTTGATGCACTAACATGGGGCAGTGGGGGCCTAGTGGTTAGGGACTAGGCCCCAGGATGGTAAGGTCGTAGGCTCGAATCCCAGACTAGTAGGTTTCCCTGAAGCACCCTTGAGCAACTGTGCCGTGTTTCACAACGGACAAAGTTGAACACTTAACTAACTCTTATCTCACTTAGCTCTTCCATCAGAAGAAAAATGAGTATAGGACCAGTAATACAGTAATGATAGTGGAGGCATGTTAGTAGATGTGGAATTGGTACGAGTGTATCAGGGACAATAATGCCGCACATTATTGTCACTGATGAATTGGAAACACAATCAGACAAAACACGCTGGAACATTTCTTTGATGTGCAGCTTGCATTCTGAGACAAGAGCATTAGTTCTGTTTCAAACATCACTTCAATTAATTGCAAAGGTGTTCAAGGGAGATTCATCACTCCACAGAACGCGGTTTCAGTGCTCCCCAGCTTACCGCTGAGGGGCTTTATACCCCTCCAACACTTGGCATTGTGTGTAATGCCTCAGGATTATGTTTCTTCTGCTCCAAACGTCTGGTAAGAGTGCACTTTAACCCTGGAATCACTAATCACTAATGTCTGGAAATGAAGTGTAAGTGTGCCTGAGTGGATAACTTTTAGAAACTGGAAACTTTACTGTGAAGTACTAAACATGTTTGTATTATAGCAGTTCTATTGATTTGTCCTTCCCATGTCCTGTATATTTTTCTGCTTGTACCTAACCAGTACAAAAAAGAAAGGATTTGTAATTGGGCAGCTGATTCAGGTCTCCTATCTGTGTTTATAGACACAATGTGCACTGCATTGGTACTCCAGTGACACAACCTGACACATGTGTGCAGGCCTCATAAATGCTTCCACTGAGCTCCTTGGAAAGCGTTACCTTCACATAACTTCTGCTCCATGGAGTCACGGATACGATCAATAGTAGTATAATCTTCAGCATACAGTACATAGTCGCTGGATGGTTTGTTAGCAATGGCCATAAGTTCTGAGTTGGTGATCTCTGAGCCCACTCCAACTGCAAAGACGATGATTCCCTGAGCTCGAGCCTCCTCGCTGGCATCAACTACGTCATCCTGAGACTTTCCATCTGTCACCACCACTGCGATGCGATTCTTTACACTGTCACCCCGCAGGGAAGATGCAAAGACATGATCAACCGTGAACTTGATGGCACGTCCTGTCTGTGTGTTGCCACCGAGGTAGTTGATGGCCTGGATTGCCGCAATGAGTTCTCGGGCATGCTGATGCTGGCCAAGTGGGATCTCCAGCCGAGGTGTGTCACTGTACTGGACCACGGCGACCTGGGAGTAAAGTCTGCTCACATCAAAGCCACTGGTGACATTGACCAGCCAGCGCTTGGCTGTATCAAAGTCTTCATAGCCCACACTCCAAGAACCATCAATAATATACACAAGGTCATTTACAGCCGTGCTGCAACCTAAAAAATCAGGTAGAAATACAAGACAGAAATTTGTCAAGAGAGCTGATATAGAAGCAATTTGGTGTTATTTGAGACCTGAATAATATAAACATGCAAATGATACCATATTCTTTTTAGATACATTTGGAAGCCAAAGTATTTTCTATTATTTTTTACAGAAAAAAATATTAGCATTTGCTCCCTGAGCGCTCTAAATAGCTGCCCCCTGCTGCACTGTGTGCATGGGTGATAAGCAGAGGTTGAATTTCATTGAGATTCGCTGTATGCTGTGCTATGTTTCACAATGACAAAAAATAGCTACTTTCACTTTTTCACATTCATAAATGCATATTATAGTTTGGTTTACAAATGAAGCTATAGTGGAATGCTAGTAGGACAAATAAACAGGCAGGAAGAGAACTAGGGGTCATCCAGGGCTGCAGTGTTACTGTAAGTGTGCCACTGTCAAGGACATCACTGTGGACTACATGTATATGTATAGTTTTCACCTCCGACCTCCCTTTAGGTGTATGTTTTAAAGTATTACATTTACAAAAGTTACATCCGTACCTGCTCGAACATCCTCCACTTCTACTGATCGCGTGAAGGCGAGCAACAGCAGTAATGCCAATGATCTCCATATCATCATCTTTAGGATTTCTACAAAATCTTAAAAAAAGATCCTACAAAAAAAGGATAAAAAACAATGACAATGATTAGAATGTTCAGGAAAGCTGGGCTACTGTGCTAAAATGTCTACATTTAATTCAAGTGGTGTTAGAGCTCATTTCAGCATTTCATGATGTTTATAATTGTGCTGGGATCAGCGTCAGCCAATGTGAAAAACAATAGAAATCAGCATCAGCCCCGCATTCACTGTTCAGCATCCATATCCCTAAAGGTGTTTACAAATCACCCAAAACCAATGCATTAACAGGACAAGCACTGAAATCATTTCATGGCAAATTTTTTCTCTGAAATAAGCTTGTTCTAGAAAGACACCTAAACTAAAAAAAAGTTCTAGAAATAAAGCTAAAACCTTTTTGTAACTTTTGTAAGCAAAGGTGTCACATTAGTAATCTTCAGATTAATTAAAGAAATTGTCTGACCTCACTGATGCTGCAGGCAGCCTAACAGTCACTAGAAGCTCCAGCTCTACTGGCCTACCATCTCTGCCTCCCATTTGGACAAAGTTCCTGTGTCCTTTATTTATTTGCAATGCTCTGGCATAATTTATGCCAATTTATATTTTTGTGTTTTTGTTTAGCAACCCATGTGCGTCAAGGCAACCACACCAAGACTCCCCTCAAATAATTTATATATATGGAAGATATAAATAAAATAACATGTGTTTAGATATTTTGTGCTTGCGCCACTTTGGTAGAAAAAAACCTCTTTCACTTTATTGAATGCAACAATCTCCTTTTTATTCCACCTTGTAAAAAGCTCCTGGGAAGAGGAAAATGTACTTGGGTATCATAAGGCAATGTGGTCTTGTTTTCTTCGCTCCGCTTCAGTGAAGTCTGTGTGCTGCCATGCAGACCACAGTCAGCAGCCAAGGAAAATAACAATGTAAGTAGAAAGCTGGTGAGCCCAACGTGAAAATAAACATGGCACAAGACACCAGTTTTCAGAGGGGCAGCGCGGCGAGCAGACACATTCTCATTCTCTTATGTCCTTGTAAACTGCGATGGACTGGCAACCTGTCCAGGGTGTTTCCCTGTCTTTCGACCTATGAGAACTGCGACAGCTATCACGGTTAGTGGTGCTCTACTCTGAATGGGCACACCTGGCTCCTCTTTAGTGAAAGTGAAAGTGACTATTCTTTTCATGGTGAGTACACAGCACAGCACACAGTGAACTGCAACGATATTGGACCTCTGCCAAATTTATCCCATGCACACAAACACACACCGTGCAGCAGGAAGCAGCTATGAAAGCACCCGGGGAGCAGTGACAGGGACGGTACCTTGCTCAAGGGTACCTCAGGGCACCCTACTGGTAAGGGGTTTGAACCCCTTACCAGTAGGCATAATGTATACGGTTACATTATGTTTAATAAAGTTCCAGCCTGCTGGCATTTTCAAAAAAAGTAAAAATCACTTAATATTTGGTAACTTATTCCTTGTCTGCAATGACTGCAACAACCCCGAAACCCAGTGACTAAATCCAATCGCTGGTTTCTCCTTTGTCACAACATCTTTTGGTTTCGCTCTTCAGTCTCTTCTGCAGCAGATGAAATGTAGGGTGAAATGAGTTATGATTAATGGTTATGAGAAACTGGTAATTGGCTTGGCCAGTCTAATGAATGCATTAATATGGTATGCTTGGTATAGTACATGCTCTTATTGTGATTGAGAGCTTATGTACCCATATAATTGAAGGAAACATGAATGGAGTGATGAAACATGATATATAAGAGGAGAGTTTTATATCAATAAAGCAATTGCACAGAAAGTGGATCTGGGAAGATTGACTTTTCAACAAAGCAACAACCCAAACGTACAGCTAAACTAACTCATTTACTCATTTAACTCATACTCAGATGTTAAGGTGTCATAGCCTACTCAACCTCCTGACTTTATTATTTATATTTATGAAGAATTTAAAATATTTTGACTCGACCTAAAGGCCTCGTGTATTGGATTTCAAAATCTATTGTCAAGACGAATAATTCAAAACTACAGTCTCAGGAAAAGCAGATTACTCAATACTGTAGACATCCATCCATTTTCTGCCGCTTGTCCCAAACGGGGTCACGCTGGTGTGCAACCCAGCGCACACAGGGCGAGGACGGGGGACGCACCCTGGACAGGTCGCCAGCCCATCGCAGGGAGGAGCGGGACGGGGACGGCACCTTGCTCAAGGGTACCTCAGGGCAACCTTTTGGGAAGAGGTTTGAACCCCCGATCCTCCGATCATGTGACAGACGCCCTAACCACTAGGCCACCACTGCCCCTACTGTAGACTTTACATGCTTTAAAAGAAAGGGCTTCTTTTATCCATTTGTGAGGTCAGAATACAATCTTCCCAATCAATTTTAATCTTAGATATATGCATAGATCCTTTCGGCTCTGTTGTTACTCTTAAGCCGCACCTTAATAAAATGTCACATTAACCAACAAATGGTTGCATTTGGGTCAGAAGAAACTAAATTCTAAAGTCATCCACTTTTACAATTTCAAGCAGAGCAACAGAGCATGTCCTGTTTACTGAAGCACAATGTGAGAGTCCTTTAGAAAAAAAATCAATTGTGTTCATAGCGTTGTCTGTGGAAAAAGCTTTGTATTAGAATACATTCTCTCACACATCCTTCTTTCTTATCCAGTGCAACTCCTTGTAAAATTGAGGTTCTATACTGCAGATGCTGGTTTATAGGGGCTACTATATAGCACCAAGGACATTGACACATTCGAACGTGACAACTTTTAAAAGAAAACTTTACAACACTGCGCTGGCCTGAGAAAAGAAAACTGAGAATCGTTGCAGACAGCATGATCTTTTCAAGCATGGCATGAGACCTGAACTTTAAAGAACTGCACCTTGGAGGTGCCATGTGTTTTGAAACTTATTTCAGGATATTTCTGTGCACACTTGAAAGGCCTACTGCTTAATGCCCAGCTCACGCCATGCCCATGCCATCCTCTTTCTCATTCCCATCCACATTTTGTGGAAGTACACAGTAGTTTTCACATCCTGCTTCCCTTTTGATTAGTAGGACACTTTAAAAGCAAACCAAATGCCATGAAGCCTTTAAGTGAAAGTGACAACCCTCGTCATTGCGAGGTCACAGCACAGCAGACAGTGAACAACAACGAAATTGGACCTCTGCATTTAACCCATGCACACTCAAACCCCTATTGAAAGCACCCAGGGAGCAGTGACAGGGACAGCACCTTGCTCAAGGGTCAACCTATTGGAAAGGGGTTCGAACCCCCGATCCTCCGATCATGCAGCTAACGACCTAACCACTAGGCCACCGCTGCCCAGACCTCTGTAGTTTACCCATGCACACAAACACTGTGCAGCAGTGGGCAGCTACTGAAAGCGCCCAACAGTGACGGGGACAGTACCTTGCTTGTACCTACTTGTGAGGGAATCAAACCCACAATCTTCTGATGCGGGGGCAACTCCCTCACCACTAGGCCATTGCTGCCAGCATTACAGTAAAGCTTTAACTGCAAGAAACTCAGCTGCTGAATTTATAAGCTTCGTCTTGGTAAGTAGGTATATTCTGAATATCACTCATCATATAACCTGGATTTTTACCATATAACAAATATCAGAACCAGAACCTGTACATCCTGCACAAAAATATTCCGAGACAGTTTCTACCAAAAAGCAATTAGACAGCCTAACAAGCATTAAAACTATTCTGTTTCCCTGCACTCTCAGTCCCCATCTATTACCTCTTATATCTGTACTCTCACTTAACTATTACAGAAAGACTGTAATTATGGGTACTGTAGTCACCTACTGCTTTTATAACTCATGTACTTCAGCTCTGAAGGGTCACTTTACTACAGCTCAGGTTTACAACTCAGTATGTCCTTTACTGTAATTTTCCTCTGCAACACATTGGCACTTTTACTGCTTTCTTTTTTTTTCCAAGAACCGTTATGTGCCTCACATTCTGCATTTAAGTGATTTGTAGTTTGGATGTATTATGCAGTTTATATTCATCATAGTATTTTTTTTGAAGTACTGCTTTTTTTTTTTTTTTGGTCAACTATTGCACTATATGTTTTTTTGTCTATTAAAGTGAGAATGCGTTCAATTTTCATGATGCTTGTACCTGTAAATGGTACATTTGGCACTGAATCTTGAATCTTGAATTTAATTAAATCACAATTAATTGTCCTCAAACACATAGTGAGGTTCTAATATATCCTGTCTTGGGTCTATCCTGTCTTAATAGGCAATGATGAAAAATATACACAATGTGCAAAAGTTATAGATGGCAATCGTGCAAATTAGTCCATGCTATCTTGCCAACGTTACAAATGCTCATCGTGAGCCACATCAGTCACTTAGAGTGAAAAATCCCATAAACACAGATATCCAACTGCAATGAGGCAGACTGGAAACGATTATTTTTTACCAAATAAAAAATACACTACACACTGAGCTCATAATTTCTCTTCTGATTTTAAAAGGATGAGAAACACTTGTGTACAGCTGGTCCACATGTGGCGCTTGGCTGGTGCTCCATCATGTGCCATGCTTTCTGTCTCTCTTTGGTGCCAGTGGCCGTGACTGCTGATGAGTCTGTCCATTGAGAGAGTGCTTGTGGTTAGCCTCAATGTGGAGCGCTGATACTTCCCCACATCAGATGTACTGTGTTAGAGCTGAGCCTTTCTTAAGATTGTGCCCAGTGGAGAGCAATTTCATGCTAATGAGATATGGTAGTATGAAAAGTTTGGCCAAATAACATGTCTTATTAATTTTCTAAAAGTGTCCTTTATATGAACAAAAAACATATAAGGATTTTCTGACTACATGAATGGCATGCTATGCATCTTTATTTGGACATATATGAAGTGTCCACTACCCCTCACATTTATCAGACTGAGACATTACTGCCCCACTGAGGAATTTACATGTCCCTGGTCACTGAGCATAACATGTATGGTACTCTCCTTTAACAACATACAAACTGCCCTCAGAAACTCACTCACCCATTGCACTGAAAACATACAGCGGGCAGTTTAGCCTCTAGTCCTGTCTGGCCATGTAGCAGCAGTCTGTCTGATTCTTAAAAGAGACTGAAATTACACACATGGTTTGCTTCGCCATTGAACCTCATCTCCCTTGCTTAAATACCCCAATAAAAAAGGTCATGAAATAGTCAGGCTTCAGATCAGAAATGTTCAACTATGATGCAAGGTCAGATAAATCTATTATTATTATTATTATTATTATTATTATTATTAATGACAGCAACAGAGCTATTATATATTGTATTTGTTATGTATAGCTATTTATCTTGACGGATAAGTCCCAAAATCGCCTTCATATGTAATAAAAAAATTATTTCAATTTAGTCAACATCACACCCTGAAACAGCTGTCACTGTAATACTAATAATCACACCTTTTTCTTATATTTTCAGTCTGATTTTTCCAGAAACACACCTACTGTCAGTATGTTACCATTCACCTACTTTCAAGCAATTCTTTCAGACTGATCTTTCCATAATGACTGAAAGTGGAGGGCAAACTGTATTTAACTAACCATTCAAAACAGGCCAGATTCCTTTCCCGTGGAACTAACAAAAGATATATTTAACACAAAAGCACACAACCCCACTGACAAACACAGGCTACTATTTTAGAGCTGCTTTTCTGAATGGACAAAGAGCAGGAGAAAGCAAGACAGGAATCAGTGGTAGTTCTTGAAAAGGAAACATATTTAAACTGTTGTGCTCTCAATAACATGTCGTTCTGAGTGGAAGCTTTATTTCTAATGCAATACTATTTAAAAAACAATAAGATGGGAAAAGGGAAATTATAATGGTAATTGTTGCAAAACAGCGTTCCCTTGTTGGGTATGTAGTAACTCCCCCACCTGTCCTGCAGATGGTGCAAGAACTCTTATTACAGAGAGCAGGCAGCAGATCAATAACTGTGTTAAACATGTCCAACACACAGGATGGACAGATAGATAGATAGATAGATAGATAGATAGATAGATAGATAGATAGATAGATAGATAGATAGATAGATAGATAGATAGATAGATAGGGACAGACAGATAGATACCCAATGTATCTCTCCATCTATACATCTGTGAAATATTGAATAGTTGAGCAAAGCTAAAAAAGTCCAACCTTACCTTCCACATCAGTGTTTAAAACAAAAAAGGAAAGATGCGTCTGGAATGTTTGGGGGGAAAAGAAAGCTTCTACCCAAAGCAACTGAATAATTTTCTTGTTCCACAGTGAAGTTGTTGGTTTTCAACTTTAGTGTTCTTTTTTAGGACCTATATTCAGACAAAGATCCGCCCACCTGTGCTGGGATTGGCTAGTAGTTCATAGTCTTACGCTGACTGTCCAGTGGATGCATAGGGCGGCATTGCTCTATTACACACTGTGAAGTTGTTTATTTGATTATTGATGTTACTGCTGCTGCTGCTCTCCCCATCAGGACCTTTTAGTGTTTAACTAAAAGCATAAATGTGCTGATAATGTAATGTCTATTACACCAGTGGTTTTCACCTCCTGTCCAAAAGACCAATGTTGCTGCATAGTTTGGGATACTATTGGCCCCTGATTCAGTTCTTGAAGAGCTCAATGGTTATCTGGTGCTGATGTTGATCGTAGCTGGTTCAGGTGTGTAGAATCAGGGAAAAAAAAACTTTAAACAGTGTAGTTCAACAGGGCTGAAAACCATTGTATTCCACCTCTACAATTTACTTGTTCCAGTTTTTTTCTGGTGTGAAGAAATTAACTCTCAAAACTACAAGCACATACACTGTTTAAACAAATCTCACTCCTGCCAAATGAACTGAGCCTTATTAGTGCAGTCAAAAATGGTCCAACATCAGGAATGAGTTCCTTTACTGCCACCTAGTGCAACATGATAGAAAGCTCTCAGTCTAGCGTCGAAGTCTGGATGTATTTTGCCCAAAAAAAGAAGAGCTATTAAACAAATGTGGTTGCTGAGACAACAATATGAAACATCCCGATACATATCCTGTTAAACAAAGCTTTCTTCTTTTTCTGAGGATGTGGTATCTGTTCTCTGTCATCAGAATATGCTGTGATTCAGAACTGAAGCCTGCAAAGGGAATATTTCAGATTCTTTGTTTGGGGGGTGGAGCATGACAAGCAGGTCCATTACTGTTCCCCAACTGGGGGGGGGTGTGATCAGGGTCAGTGGTGCACTGGTGGTTAGAGACTAGGTCCCTTCATCTGGTCAGGGGTTTGTGCTCTGGGCCAGTAGGTTGGCACTTTTGAGGAAGGTACTGTCCCCAACACTGCTCCCCATGCTGCTCCTGGTAAAGCTTATTTTCTGTTCAGTACGGATGTGTTTTCTGTTGAGATGAAGAGGAAAGCGCAAGGAAACTGTTTCATTTTCAATCAAATTCTCTTTATTCATCAGTTATCTTCAGTCCAGGCCACAGCTCTAGCTAATAATAATAAGCCAATAATGACATGAGAGCGCACAAATGACACCAAAAAATAATACAAGAACTTCATAACAGTAAGTATAAATATTTAAAATAAAAAGACTCATTTGAACAGTGATGGGACGGTACCGTTCTCAAGGGTACCTCAGGGTTTTGAACCCATGACTTTCCGATCCTGAGGCCTAGTCCCTAACCACTAGACCACTCCTGCCCCGGTAGTAATTCTGGTACTCTAATCCCAGGCTGATATCCCACTATGAACATAAAATAACAAATCATTTGATAACATGTTGCTGCTCCAAAACAGTTTATATTGAACAAATCGACAACAGATACAGAATAAAGAAACCGGTACCTACTGTGTGTAACTGTGTGTATTCATTTGACAGCGTATGAGTGATTTAAGCAACAGAACACAGGCAGGAGCTGAAGATAAATAGATCAATAATAATGCATGACCTCTACAGTTGTATTGCTTTAATTAACCAATTCTGTAAACTTAAAGAAAAGAGCGACATTAAAAGCATAATATCAGAACATAATATCACATGTTTATTCTGGCAGTTTCTTCAACCAGCAGTTTGTGTCTTAGAGTCATTCTTAAAACACTCGAACAATTATTAAAGGGGCACAAGTTAAGATACCTGTGGAGTCCTGTGTGCATGACCACAGGACAACATGACCACTGTGGAAATATTCACCTTTGCAAAGAAAACCCATGCAAGTGATGCATTAAGTTCAGTTTAGTTTTTCCATTTTTACCAAATGAATTGCATTCTGTTTCTGGCTGGCTGTGGTTTGTAATGGGATGTAAATCGGTTTGAATCAGACTGTGTGTTCAGAATTACCTACTGTATAATATCGTAATAATATATGAGATTTTTTACTTAATGTAATGTCATATTATACTAATGTAATATTATTTCTTTTGTTTTTTAATGTTCCTTTAATTTACTAATCACACTCTTCCCAGTAACAGGGTTTTAGCTTTGAGAACATATTCTGAGCTGACTCAATCTTATACATTATAGTGAAAATGATCATTTATTTGATTTGATTTCATGAATGTTTGGAGAGTGTCAAACACATGCTGGGCTGTAACCCAGTATTTTAAACTAAATCATGGCCCAGAATTAGTGAATAATTTGTGAAATGTTAGATACAGATATTGTATTTGTATTTTTATACAGATTTGTATTTTAACTTGGTACTGTTTTATGTTTTCAGGCTGTTAGAACATGGCAAATAAGGTCAGTTATTGCCACTTGTCAACATCGGTATCAGTACTGAAGTAAAAGTTAGAATTTACTGTGATCATAAATCATTATTCAGTTTTATTCACCTTTCTGACTTTTACTTTGCTGAAATGCAATTTTATTAGCTATATGCAATGTATTCCTCACAAGTGTCTGATGTTATTCTGGTTTCTATATAGTGGGACAGAGAAGCCAATTTATGTGGGATGGTTTGCCATTAACTTTCTTATAGTCTCACCTTTAGATATGACTGGACCAGCTGAGTTATTTTCCAAACTCTCCAGAGACGCTTGTATCTCATTAATTTGAGTCTGCATGTGTCTTCTCAGCTCACTGGGTCGCAAGAAACGTTATGAGCATATGGTGCAGTTGAAAGGCCTC
Organism: Hepsetus odoe; assembly: GCA_017165825.1. Taxonomy (NCBI): domain Eukaryota; kingdom Metazoa; phylum Chordata; class Actinopteri; order Characiformes; family Hepsetidae; genus Hepsetus; species Hepsetus odoe. Next base: position 7,782,452 of record CM029377.1, read on the forward strand.
ATGCCAGTGTGGATGCCCAGATGTTTGGTCTGGTCTCTGGAGGCGTGAAAAGCTTTTAAAACATATAGCACACTGGAACGGCTTGTCTCTTGTGTGTGTCTTCCAGTGCACATGCTGACTTGAGAGCTGTCAAAAGCTTTTTCTGCTTTCAGTGCAGCTATAAGGCTTTTTTCTGCTGTGCTCACACTGTGCCAAACCTCGCTGCTGTCTAAATTCCATTCGACAGTAAAAGCAGAAAAAAAAAAAATTTCTCATGTGTCATGAGTAGAAAAAAAGCAGTGGTAGTAACTATTACAAATGCAATGAGTCAGAATTCTTAATAAAACAATATTATATTTAGATTAGTTTGATGAATAAATTATAACTAGGAGCAACAACCAGCCTTAAAGATCAACTAGAAGTCACTCCCAGCTTTAAAGCATGTAGCACAGAGAAACTGTCTATACTGAGTTACATCACTTGCTACAGAGTTCTAAACAGCCTCTGGGAGCAACACTGACATAAGAAGTGTGTCTTGGGATAAATGAGTTTCCATATCTGAGCAGCTGCACACAGGCATCAGCTGGTGTGGAGTGTGCAACATTTTCACCCAGGAGCAGCGGAAACACTTCACTACATGGCAGTCCAGTATATGGCAGATGCCAATAGAAAGATACATTCCCCAATGCAAAGAGCGAACAGTAAAGACTGGTAGAGGAGGTCTTTCAGTGTGGTTGTTTTTCAAACCCCTTAGTGCCAGGGAAGAGGAAGAGGACTGTCAGTGCTGCAGCATGCAAACCTGTTATAGACAGACTTCTATCATTATGTCAACAGTTTACTGAAGGTACTTTCATTTTCTGACATTACTGTCTAACGAAAACGAGATCTATAAAGACATGGGTTGTCAAGTGAACCAGATCTTCTCATCCAACATCAGAGCCTGGCCTCACAAAGGCATTTTGAGAGAATAGCACACATTCCAAAACACACACTCTGAAATCACACATTAGATAGATAGATAGATAGATAGATAGATAGATAGATAGACAGACAGACAAACAGATAGATATACAGACAGACAGACAGACTTCTGTATTCCTACTGTATTCTTACACACTGCAAATGCTGCAAACACAGCATTTATGTATCAGTAAAGTAACACGAGCCGTAGATTAAATGAGCAAATAACTTTTTAACAGGTTTTTCTTTTCAGCAGGTTTGCTCCATTTTATGATATGTTTACTTTGAGCAGTGTTTAAATTACACAAAATATACATACTCCCAAATACATAATTATTAAGCACCCAATATGATCTTGCTGTTAACGCTGTGTACAGCAATGACTAGTCTTGGGAGAAGAAGCAGTTAAGAAATGTTGCTGTGACATTAAACACCCTGAGAAAAGCAGCACTCATGCAGATAAATGAGAATGATTTAATAGTTATGTTTGGTGAGCTGTGAGCTATTTAGCAATATATCATTCAGATATGGATTAAAAATGTCTGCAACTGTTGCAAAATCAAACTGTTCAAACTGTTCTTGAGTGAGATCATTCCTCTTGATGTACAAGATATACTGTAGATGTTAACAGCTTAACTTTTAAATAAAGATGCTAGTCATATCCTGGCTGAATTCTGAGACTGGAAGAGAGAGAACCGTGGCAGTCACTGACCAGCAGAGAGCAGCAGTGTTAAATGTTAAGGTGGGAAATCGGTCCTTCTTTCTGACTGTAAATAAAAGATGTCATAAAAATGATGAAAACATGGTGCATGGAGACTGATGTGGTCCAAATAAATAGTTGAAATGGATGTGTCCATCCTGCTTCTGCTTGCTGCCTTTGGTTCTTCGGGTTCTAAAGTA